>JAULBM010019659.1:0-10119 GCA_032357055.1 Geukensia granosissima | reverse complement strand
CAACGATGGATACCAACATTGTCTAATAAATTTATATGATTTTACAACTTCTTGTTATTAAACGCCTGACTGTTACAAATGGCGTCGTCGACAACTCGCACGATGGAAATTTCGTTAATTGCGAATACTGATTAATATTTGTAAATTACTGGCAACGTTTAGTAGACAATTATTAGGTCGAAAGTCAAGATGACTACTGAAGAACAATTAGAAAATAAACTGAAAGAACAGCTAGCTATACTTACTAAAGAAAAAGAAGAGAATGAAAGATTGAGGTATGAATTGACAATAAATTCAAAATTAATTGAACATTTACAAAAAGCAACAAAACCAGTATATGTTTCAAGAGAGAAGAAATTAAACAAGTTTAGTGGAAGACCTATTAAAGATTCAGATCCGTCCGTGTCTGATTGGATAGAAGATGCACGTGAACATTTAAGTACAATTTCAGATGAAAAAATTAAAGTTGAATTTTTATTAGAACATTTGAATGGTGCCGCAAAAGATGAATTGCGTGTAAGACAAAAACATGAAAAAGATACTGCTGAAAAAATTTTGAAGTTAATTCAAAACATATATGATGAGGTAGAGTCAGTCAGTCAGCTACAACAACGTTTCTTTCAAAGAAATCAGAAAAGTGGCGAGTCGTTAGAAGAATACTCATTAGCGTTAATGAAAATTGCTAATCAAGCAACAAAGCGTGATGATTCCGCATTAGGTGACAAAAACAATACACTAAAAGAACGATTTATTGAGGGCATTTTAGATAAACAACTAAAGCGTGAAGTTAGAAGGTTCTATCGTGAACATAAGGAATACTCTTTTCTTCAATTCCGAGAAGAAGTTTTGAAATGGGTTGATGAGTTAGGCGAAACTTTGAATTCTAAAACTTGTCAACAAGAGGTTCAAGAAGTATCTGAAAATGCGATGAAATCCGAACATAAAGATGATTTAAGTGAAATCAAGAAACTTTTATTACAACAACAAACATTGTTAGAACAGCAACAAAAGCAAATTGATACTTTGTCAAAACAACATCTCAAAACTGTTAATCCCATCTAGAAGTGTTTTAGGTACACACAGAGGCCAAGATGACGTCACATGTTTTGGTTGTGGTGGTTTTGGACACAGGAAGTCTAACTGTCCTTCACCTTCTGCTGGTAGATATCATCATCAAAGAAGTAGGAACTCGACTCGATTTAGAGGTCGCGGAAGAGGTCACTTTCAAGGTCAAAGATCTTCCAATTTTGAGTACAACAATGAGTATAACAATAACAGTGCACGAAAAAATGATACAACGTCTCAGCCAAAAGAGGAACTCTCAATGGAGAGAGTCACCCGTTGAGAGTAGATGAAATCGACTCATCCGTTTTTAACCCTGAAATTTTTAAGAATGTTACTGGGGTTTGTCCAGAAATAGACATCGAAATTGAAAATCAACCCGTTAGAACGTTGATAGACACAGGTTCACAAGTTTCAACTGTAACTGAATCATTTTTTAAGAATTTATTAAAACAGAAACCTGTATTACATGACATTACAAAATGGTTAAAAGTTACTGGTGCTAACGATTTACCAATTCCTTACATTGGGTATATTGAAGTAGACATTATTGTATTGAAACATCGTATACCAAAAGTTGGAATGTTAGTTGTGAAAGACTCTGAGATGCAATCGAGCAAACGCAAAACTACATCTATATTAGGTAGTAACTTTTTTCATAAAGTCAAAGAGACCGTTGATTTAATGAGCGAAAGTGACAGATCAGAGATACTTGGTCAACAGTTCTCTAGTATTTTATCTCTATATAACATTAATAGTGTTGAAAAGAAAACTGACTTTCAAAATGATATTTTGTCTTTTGTCAAGATTGCAGGAAATTCTCCAGTTTTAATTCCAGCAAATTCTATGCAGATGGTGACTTGTACAACCCGGCAAAGTAAAGACAGTAGCAAGGTATTCTGTGCAGCAGTTCAGGCTTTGCAAGGTGCGAATGGTTCCCTCAACCGAAACCTTTTGGTTGTTGACAGTTATTCAGAAGTTGTAAACGGTAAAGTACCTGTACGATTAGTAAATATTGGTCAAGAAGATATTTGGTTAAATCCGAAAACTAGAGTAGGCATACTACAAAATGCAGATGTCGTTCATGAAAGTCCTATAGAGGAATCTATTGACATAGACATTTCAAATTCGGAAATTAAGGTCCATGTGTCAATTAACAAAACTGAAACAATGGTTGATGAATCTATTAAATCATCGAATGAATCTTTGCCGATTAAAGATCTCGATTTAGGGGATGTACCTCTAACTGAAGAACAACAGAAAAAGTTAGATGCCTTGTTCATTAAGTATAGCCATGTTTTCTGTAAAGATGAATTTGATTTAGGATATTGTGACATTGTTAAACATAAAATTCAAACAACAGATTCTAAACCAATCACTGTTCCTCACAGACGTATTCCTCCTCATCAAATGGAAGAAGTTCGTGAACATATTCAGAAAATGATAAAACAAAACATTATTAGGAAAAGTTGTAGTCCATATGCCGCACCGGTTGTTATTGTACGTAAACCCGATAAGAGCTTAAGGCTATGTATCGACTACCGTTTGATCAACAAAAAAACTGTCCGTGATTCGTATCAACTTCCTCGAATAGATGAGGCTTTAGACTCTCTACATGGCACTAAATACTATACAACGCTTGATTTGGCTCAAGGTTATTATCAAATTGCTATGGAACCGAGTGATATACCGAAAACAGCATTCCGGGTCGGTACTGGAGGATTATACGAATATCTACGCATGCCAATGGGTCTGTCGAACAGTGCTGCAACATTTCAGAGAGTAATGGAAGCATGTTTTAGTGACAAAAACTTTGAAATCTTGTTAATATATTTAGATGACATTTTGATATTTTCCAGGACAGTAGATGAACAGATTCAGAGAATAGAATTTGTATTTGAACGTCTGAGTAAGCATGGGTTAAAACTCAAACCATCGAAATGCCATTTCTTCAAAAGAGAGGTAAAATATTTAGGTCATGTAATATCCGAAGAGGGAATCAAAACTGATCCAGAAAAAACTAGATGTATCAGAGACTGGAATGTTCCTAAAAATGAAAAAGAATTAAGATCTTATTTGGGACTTTGTTCGTACTATCGGAAATTTGTCAAGGGTTTCAGTAAGATCGCAGCTCCACTACATGCTTTATTGACTAAAAATGAAAAGAAAAAAGGGAAATCTAAAAGTGTAAAAATGCTCAATGAAAAAGAATTTCAGCCAAAATGGACATCTGAATGTCAGAATTCATTTGATCAGCTCAAAGAGAAACTTACGAATACACCTATTTTAGGTTATCCGAACTTCAAACTACCGTTTCGAGTAGAAGTAGATGCATGTTTAGAGGGTTTAGGTGCCGTGCTTTCTCAAGATCAAGGTGACAAAACTGTTGTGATAGCCTACGCATCTAGAAGTTTACACCCAAATGAAAAAAATATGAACAATTATAGTTCCATGAGATTAGAGTTACTTGCTTTAAAATGGGCTGTGTCAGAGAAATTTCGAGATTATTTACTAGGTGGAAAATTTACTGTGTATACAGACAACAATCCTTTGAGTTATATTAACACTGCAAAATTAGGAGCCACCGAAATGCGATGGGTCTCACAACTTGCTCAGTTCAATTTTGAAGTGAAATTTCGATCGGGACGTTGTAACACAAATGCTGATGCATTGAGCCGAAATCCTGTTCAAGTTGATTTGAATCAAATTACACAAAGTACACCATTATTTGAATTAAAAACATCAAACACAACAAACTTTGTATCTCAAGCTGTGAGTCAGATTAGTGTTGAACCACAACTAGAATGTACACCTACATTTCCAGAGTATTCACATGAAGAATTGAGACAATTACAAAATTCTGATAAAACTTTGTCTATTTTAGCTGACTTTGTAGCTAGAGGAGATAAACCATCTCAGAAGATATGTATGGAACAACCTGGAGAAGTCCGGAAGTTGCTACAGAAATTCGATTCGTTGCGGTTAGTCAATGGTGTGATTTACAGACAAATTGATGATCCTGAAGTCGGTGAATGCAAACAACTTTTAGTACCAGATTCTTTGAAAACGTACGTATTAGACATTATGCACAATTTGTCTGGTCATCAAGGAATTGAACGAACTTACGCACTTCTTAAGAAGCGATGCTATTGGTTGAATATGCTTAATGACATTAAAACCTGGATTCAGAAATGTGAGCGATGTTTACTGTCGAAAAATCCATTACCACAAGTCCGTACGTCGATGGGATCATTAACTGCAACAAAACCTTTACAAATAGTGGCTATAGACTTTACTTTATTAGAAAAATCTTCAGATGGTAGAGAAAATGTTCTTATTATAACAGATGTTTTTTCCAAGTTTACGCAGGCCATACCAACTAGAGATCAACGTGCTTCCACAGTTGCAAAAGTATTAGTAAAAGAATGGTTTCATCGTTTCGGAATTCCAAATCGCTTGCATAGTGATCAAGGTCGCAACTTCGAAAGTGTTGTAATTAGAGAGCTTTGTAGAATTTACAATGTCAAGAAATCACGCACTACTCCGTATAACCCAAAAGGAAATGGACAATGCGAACGTTTTAATAGAACAATGCATAATTTATTGAGAACTTTACCACCTGAGAAGAAAAATAAATGGCCCGAATATTTGCCAGAGTTAGTGTACATTTACAACTCTACTCCACATTCTACGACTGGTTTTAGTCCATATTTCCTAATGTTTGGACGTGAGCCTCGACTTCCGTTTGATTGTCTATTCAGCACACCAGAAATTGTCGTTAGTTCAAACATTGACAAATATTTGCACGAACATCATAAACGTGTAACAGAAGCAGTTAAATTAGCAAATGACAATACTTCTAAGAAGACCGAAGATCGACAAATATTGCGTGATCGATTAGTAAATGACAAGACAATAAGTTTAGGCTCTATTGTTCTACTGAAGAAACACGTGAAAGGACGATGCAAAATTCAAGACAATTGGAAACCTATACCATATCGTATTGTAGAAAAACTAAATGACAATGTCTACGGTATTCAGTTAGCTGATGGAACTGGTCCTATCCGAAATGTTACACGGACAGAAATTTTAGACACTGGTTCGCAACAAACTGATGAGATAAACAGTGATGAAAGTGAATATTCATCTGATGACTGTAGCGGTTTCATTGAAATATCGCCTATTTCAAACAACGAAGAACCGGGAAATTTGGGACTATCAACAGAAAGATTTGTAACATCGTCATCCGACAAAACAGGGAAGCCGAAAGAGACCATGTCTACCGAAAAAACAGGGAAGCAAACAGATACCGTGTCCATCGACAAAACAAGGAAGCTACCGGAGACTGTGTCCACCGACAAAACAAGGAAGCAATGTAAGATCGTGCCTAAAAGTAAAAAGTGCAGCATTGTTCCGTCCGAAAAATTGCAAAGTGATGGTGATGATTCTCTAGGAGAAATTCAGGAAGAGCCTAGTCAACGTAGATCAAAACGTACAACAGCAGGGAAGCATTCAAATCCTCATAATTTACCACAATCTGTGTTAAAGCAAAATAAGGTAGAAATCAGTGAAAATTCAGTGTTAGAAAGAAATAAATCTGTGTTAAATTTGAATGAAAATGAAATAGAAAAATGTGAAAATTCAGTAAAAAATGAAAAAGCAAGTGAATGTATAAGAAATTCTGGAAATTCTGAAATATTGGAAAAAAATTCGGTGAAATTCGAGGAGTTGGGACGCGCGATGGCAGTATTGGGTGAAAGTCTGGGAAAAGCCTTGGGACAGAACTTACAAGATGTTTGGATGAAGCACAATCATTTTGATTCTTGAAATGTACATTGTATTTTTATTTTTACTATATTTTTGAAAATGGGTATAAAAAAAAATAAAATAAAAAATCATAAAAATGAAAATTGTAAGAAAATATTGTTTTTGAAAGGTAGTCAGTATTTTATATTTTGAATATCTGATTAGTGGAAAAGTTCACTTTTTAATTCAAAGTATATGTATTTTGCTGATATTGTCAGTAATTGTTGAGGACAACAATATTAAACAAGGAAGATTTGTAACATGATAGATTTTTTTAGTCAACTTTTCAAATAAGCTTATTGAGTTATTTCCCTTTGTACAGTCTTTGAAGTTAAATTTTTCCAATTTTGAACTTTTTCAATTTTCTATTTTCATTACTTTTGGAAAGTTAAAGGTTAAATATAAAGATTATGGAAGTGGATAGAAGCGAGATAAATAAATTTTATGTGATCTAAAGATTTTTGGATATTAGAGATTTTACTGACACGTGATTAGAGTCTGCGCACTGACTACATTGAAAAATCGTGCACACATTTTCAAATTACTGATGTGACAGCAGGTGTTTCGTTTTCTTGGTCAACAATATGTAGAGTAGGGCGAAGAATTATTCATACTACAGTAAGTGTTTTTATTTACTTACATTGGTTTTATGTTTTAAAAGCAATATAGGTTCATGATATTATACAGATATTGTTTCAATTTGACGAATGAAAAATTGTGTTAGGATTCAGAATTTCACATATTTGTCGTTAATTTTAACAAAATTTAGGATTGACTAAGCAATTAGACAAGATTAATTATTTTATTATAGAGAAATCAATATTTGGCACATTTGGTCAGTTTCTTTATTAATACGGAAAGTAAATAGATCTGTACCGACTTTGTCACATGATTATGCAAATTTCTAGATCTTTATCACTAGAGCGTTTTATCAAATCAAGGTCATTAATGCGTCATAATGATATAGATTGACATTGAGGGAAATAGACAAATTTCTCAATATGTAGATGAAAACAGGTTTTATATTTTAAGTTAGCGTGTGTTATGAATTAGAATATTGTTTGTAGAATGAATGCACGATGATGTTATGATGTCGAGCTGTCAAACACTTGAATTTTTACTACACCATGTACATGAGAGGTTGAACTGTCTGCTAGAACCTTACTTAGGGTATGTGTAGTGTAATGTATTATTTGCCTTCATGGTTATGATTGCTTATTGAAGTTAATATTTACATGGGAGGTATAATGCTTATTTAGCAAAGTAATTTATTAACAATATGGTTGTTGTTTACAATCAAGATGTGCATAGTTTTCTTCTTGAATTAGCATGTTTAACATAGGTCATAGCATTCATAAGGGGAAGTAATTTGTAAAGAGAGATAACTCTTAGATGAGATAAAGTGATGTGCAAGATATGGTTAATAATAGTATCATTATGATGCGGGTGGGTGTTTTTATGTCAAAACTTATATGGAAATAATATTATCGATTTATTCTTTGAGTTTTGATATTTCATATTAATTTTATGTGAGATACATTGTAAGAGATTAAGATTATGGTTAACAGAATTAATGGTCAATTAAATAGAAGATATTTGAAGAGTAAAGCAAAATCATAAGAGAGATTATGAAAATATTCAGCATTGAAAGATAATTTGCTTATGATGTTTTTCTTTCTTTTCTTTTTAATTGAATATTAGACGTTGCCTAAATTTTGATCGTTATTAATTTTGGATCATCTTAAATTTTGATCAACAACTTATTGGATCACGTTAATGAAAATTTTGGTCGAATACATTGATCACCTGAAGTTGTAGAGAATGATTATGGGAATGTGATATTTATACGAAATTTTTAATGTGAAATTTTTAATGTATAACAACGATGGATACCAACATTGTCTAATAAATTTATATGATTTTACAACTTCTTGTTATTAAACGCCTGACTGTTACATACTGCTTAAATTCTAATGATTATCTTATTTTCCTAGGTAACGATATTGACTTTTAACTGTGGGTAGAGTTTGCCTATAAATACATTCCATGACACAAAAAAAAGTTTCAGAATGCAAGTTCGTTGTATATTTTGACATAAAATATTTACATTTCAATGATTAAATTCTCATCCGTAGCATTAAAAACAAACTAAATAAGTCCGACATCCAAACATAGTTCAGGAAGTAGCCAAATCCAAACAAATAGAAGCCACATCCAGCGGTAGGGACAACTGCTATGGTTATTACAAAATATTCAAAATTACTTGATGGTTTTGCATTACGAAAAATTGGCAATACATTCCTTATATAAAATCTCTTTTAATGATTGTACACTTGGGTAAATTTAAGATAATAATATTTTCCTGCATCCTATCTCAAAATTTTGGTGTTGTATATTTGTTTTTAAAAAACGCTTATTCTTGTAAAAATATCTAAACTAAATTGTATTGCAGAATAAGTAAGGGAAATATTTCATCTAATAAAAGAACCATTTAACACTCATTATTTTCTGGTTGCAATTGTTTTCATTATTGCATACTTATATGTAGTGTTCTCTGAAGTCGTCAACTTTGCGATCATAATTTGTAGGCTATCGCATTTAGCATGTGTTATCTTCAATCTTGTTAGTGGTGTTTTCTAGACTATATGACCCTTTGGAATCATATTTAAGAAAAGGATCGGGGAGTATTCTACAACGAAAAACATAAAAAATATTTTGAAAAGTTCAAAATGACTTCATTTTCAGTTTTTCCAAACCAAAAGCAAATTAACAGCAAAAACATTCCTATAAAAATGACCATTTACCCACTCGGTCATGCTATGGACAATATTTTTGACCTTTCATTTCGTATTATACTATTATACTAAGTACCTTGTCTCGTTTTTTCGGACCGTCATATGTCCACTTTTTGTTTGCAGAGACATTGACTGAATCTTCGTCCTTTTCCATTTCTGTTGAAGATTTCTTGCTTGTACATGTTAGATTGATTTGATATTTTGTCTGACACAATATCAAGGTTAGATGTACCCTGTGTCCTTTTCACAGGTTCGGCATGCATTTACCTCGTACTTGCCGTGACATTAATTTATTATTTAGTTTGTATTTTTGTCATATCACTTATGTATCATCGGTATGTTTGACATATATATATTTCATATTTTACTGTAGCATTTATGAGTTAGTTGTACAGTGTCGTCCTTTTAAAGTTTGAAATATTTTGTGTCCTGTTTGCCTAGCCATTTAATGGATCTCTATTCTGTTATCTTTTGTGAGAGATATCAGGACATTGTTTTTTGGATTGATTTGATAATTAGTTAAAAAATCTATCGGGGTAACACGAAAGCTTAGGGTCATTTGAAAAAATAAAATATGTCGAAATTACGATATAGTTATGTCGAAATTACGAAAAAGTTTGATCGAAATTACGACACAGTTATATCGAAATTACAACACAGTTATATTGAAATAAAGACATAGTTTTGTCAAAACATATTTTAAGAAGAATAAAAAAAATTTAGAAAATCCATCAAAATTTGATGCAATACTACGGGAGCCACTAAGGTTCAATTGAAAAAAAAAATATGTCGAAATTATGAAATCCTATGTCGAAATAACGACACAGCTAAGTAAAAATTACAACATATTATGTCGAAATAATATACTATGTGTCGAAATAACAACAAAGCTTATTCGTAATTAAGACATACTTTGTCGAAATAGCAACATAGCCAAGTCGAAATTACGACATAATATGTCGACATTAGGACGTACTACATCGAAATAACAACACAACGATGTCATAACTACGACAGGTAACAAGTCGATCCGTCCCCATACCACATCCGTCCCCAGTCGTTCCGTCCCCGGTATTTCCGTCCCCAAGTAGATGCGTCCCCAAAAATAACAGTCGTTCTATCCCCACAATAAATAAATATATGTAACGTACTATATTAAAAGATTATTTTCTTAAATTAATGGCATTATATAAGAGACCATATTATTTATTTAAAATAATTCCTTTTTTTTTGTTTGATTCATTCAGTATACGTAACTACTAGTATTTCCCTTATAAATAACGTAATCGAGCTATGCCGTCGCTGTAGTTTTCGGCAATAACTTTGGAATAAAACAAGAGGAAAAAAATTTTAAAAATACCCTCTGAAACCGGGCTCTGAAAGAGGAAAGTCTGTAGATTTGAAAAATGTTACTCATTTAATATTCAAATCAAAAATAAATTTACAAATTTGATTT
>JAULBM010019648.1:0-11407 GCA_032357055.1 Geukensia granosissima | reverse complement strand
TGATACGGTTGCTGTTAACATAGGTTTAACGGTATCGGGTCCGAGATTCCTATCCCTCTCTATATACGTCCCTGCTTCTTAACAAAGAATTAACCAAACAGAAGATCTGATTTTTGACATGATCAGTGCGTTGAGTAAAATCTTACTTGAGTTTTGTTTTCAGTTTTTAGCCCGAGTCTTCTCTTTACCATTTAAGATTATCATCACTTAAGCGTTGATGATAGCAATTTTAGAAAACGTTTTGTAGAAAGTTCGACTTTACAATATACTCGACATGTCAGTTGAACCATTTCGAATGAATTTTATGTTCTTAGACCAAGTATATTTGATATGTTTGCAGGAGAAACCTCTTGAGTGTTATAGACACGTACCAGTTTCCAGTAGAATTGGACCTGTTCGAGCGACCACCGTTTGTTGTACGATTTGAATCGCCGACCACCGGTAACGTAATCAGCTATATCAATATTAGTGACCCAAGCTTAACAATGTTTGATTTTGTCGCTTAAAATTAATAACTTAATCCTAGATACAGGCAATTGTTCACTTGATTCGATGATCTCTTGTCTGTTCCAAGTACATGTATCAGGATTTTCTTAAGACAGCATTGCTCTTGTGGCGTAAATGATGAGAGGTTACTCCTTGAAATGTATATATAATATACCTAAATTTCCATATTTGTTTAACATTGGTAATTTAGTATTTTGACCACTGGTTCGATACCTCTGCTGGTGGAACATTGGTCCCCAAGGGTATTCACCGGCCCAGTTGTGAGACTTGTCTGACATAAAATTTATCAAACAATGTTTTACAGAAATTTGCTGCATTTGCTAAAATTCTAAAACCCGGAAAATACGGAAAGGCCTGGAAAAGTAAAGCACCTAGTAGTTGTCGGATTTTGCTTCCCATTTCGATTTGTTTGGATTTGAGAGTTTTTTTGCTATATTTGATATTTGACTTCTTTTCTTTAGGATCTAATGCTACTGATGAGGAGTTACTCCTTGAAATGTACATATAGCATACCTTAATTTTCCATATTTGTTTAACATTGTCGAATTTGTATTTTACAACAACAAGAATAATTGCAAACAAGGTTGAAATCATCACGCCTTAGTTTTATGGTCGCCATCATTAATTGGTTATCAATATGATATACTAGTATGTGTATCTCAACTAGGACCTCTTACCGGTTATTCGTCAATGAGTTACAACAGGTTCCGCGCGCGGAACAGGAAATACTTACCCATCTGGAGCGCTTGATTCCACTACTACTTTAAAGGAGTTAACGGAGTCCAAGCCTTTGTTCTTTTTTTTTCTTAATCTTTTAGTTCGTTTTGAATTTGTCTTGTCTCTTTGAACTATGCACTTTTGCTCTCTCGCATGGGTATTGCTTGAATTGTTTTGCAAGTATAATATTAAATAATCTCTGTTGCCTCGCGTATTTTTGTAGGCGTTCTCTTTCACATATATCAAAGATGTAATCCGTTAAAGAACCCTTGTAAAAGCTCATTTGTTAGTGGTCAGTAGATGGCCAGTAACATGGCTAAAATTTCCGCCCCTTTTCCAATGACAGTCTAAAAGTCCTCTCCTTACGGGTCCCCTGTTCCCAGTCTACGTGTTAATTTATTGTTTGCTAACTTGTTTCAGTTCTCAATCAACCAATCAATCATAAAGGAATTTGTTGTCTTTTGACATTTAAAAACAATTATTGTAAGCAATCTGTAGATGACTATTTGCTTTTAATTTGGATTTTTAGTGGGTTGTCTCATAAACAATCATACACAGTAATGCCACATTTTCTAGTTAAACATTGATGTTTCCTAAAAGGGGTCGATACCTCTGCTGGTGGAACATTGGTCCCCGAGGGTATTCACCAGCCTAGTTGTCAGACTTGTCGGACGTGAAATTTATCTAACAATGTTTTACATAAATTTGCTGCATTTGCTAAAATTCTGAAACACTGAAATTACGGAAAAGCCTTGAAAAGTAAAACACTTAGTAGTGGTTCCTCCTGTGGGATTTGGCTTCCCATTTCGATTTGTTTGAATTTGAGTGCTTCTTTCGCTATATTGGAATCTTTGACTTTTTATGTTTCGGTTCTAATGCTACTGATGAGAGGTTACTCCTTGAAATGTACATATAGCATACCTAAATTTTCATTTTCCATATTTATTTAACATTGGTAATTTTGTATTTTTCAACATCGTTATAGAATATGTTAAAGAATAAAGTGTTTATAATTTAAAACCAGCTATTTTAGCTATTAATGAATTTTTCAAGGCTGTTCTTTATAATTTTGTGTTTATATTTTGAACACCAGCTTTCAGCTTAATTCCTATTCCTTGTATAAAGCGCCCTTAATTTTTTTGAAATGTCTAAGCATCTCCCTCAAAGATTTACAAGATAGAAGAACAGATAACATGGAAAACAGCAATTTAATATGGAGAGACATATAATAAACAAGAAAAACAGTATTGTTTTTTTAATTTGTTCTTAGAGGAGAGGCTGTTTTTAACTTGTAGGACTAGTTTTCCTATTGTTGATGACCAAATGGACGAGCCTCTAAATGTGCCATATTTGATTAGCATTTTGTTTTTAATATAACAGAAATACTGTATTCCTTGTATTTAGGGCCCCTGAGGATGTAGGCACACCCCCTGACCTTAATTTTGTATAAAATTCTTAATTCCCCTCAAAATCCCACTAATACAATGCTTAACAAGTTCAAAGAAAAGCAGATTCTTAGAGAAAATGGCAATTTGATATAGCAGGACCCCTATAATGTAGGGGCTTTTCTAAACTACAGAAACAGAAAATATTTCCAACAAGACTTGAAAAAATTCTGGATTTGGCTGATTCTAATAAGTTCCCTGGGTGATTAATATAAGGAATATGGCAGGCTATATTTACCCCAACATCTTTGGATGATTCACAGTAATCTCTGCCCGGCGAGCAGTAATGATCAGTACAGGCGCACTTAAATTTCGTCATCCTTCTGATAGCCTCCTCTACCAACGTGGAGTTTGGTGGCCGAAACCCTGAAAATATATAAATAGACATACTGTGAGTAACAGTCATAAAAGATATCCCCGGTTCTGGGAAATTTCACCAACTTGGTGTTTTTTTCATACAAAATTCTCTGTCAATACTGTATCAACATCTAACAGTGTAAACTTCTCCATTTATAGCCTACCGGGTACAACAGTTTAGCCTACACTATACACATGGTATTTTGCATGAAAAACTCCAAAGCTGGTGAAACTTCTCCAACTTTCTACAAATTTCAACAGCAACCTCCAATGACAGAGTACAGTGTTTTTCTAGAAATAAAAAACTCCAAATCTTGTAAAATTTCTCTCATTTTCTTCAATCTCCAATTCCAGGCTAGAGTTTTTTCTTGTATAAAACTCCTCAGGTAGAGGAAATTTCTCTGGCTTTCCCAGAATGAATTTTACCAGCGATTTCCAAAGTCAGACTGGAGTGTTTTTCATACAGAACTCTGTGTGTGTGTGTGTGTGTGATGTATAACATTCTGTTTACTGTAACATCATACTAAGGTTTTAACCAGGAACAAATTACTCAATAAAATGTTACAGAAATTTACACTTTAAATCTTATGTCATCTTAACATAAATTACAGGGCAGAGTAGATCAGATTTCACAACCCCATAAAATTAACTTGTAAATTGGGTTCTCATTTAAATTCTACTCATAGATATTTATTTTGTGATGCAATGGTTAACTGTGTGAATTTATGCCTAAAATTCTGAGACAAAGTATCACTGAATACTACTTCTGTTGTCATTCTAAATCTCATAATTTACAAAATCAGCTTCCATTTACATGCAACTTGAAAAGGGGTAGTCATGGTAGTTTGGGGGTCCAATCATGAAATCTTTGTTAATGAAGTTTTGTACAATCATCTTGGTACTCCCAGTCAATAAATTCAAGACTTAGGGCACATTTATACTTCCTAAGCAATCATGGGGCGAAAATTGCTGGGTGTTTATATTTGTCTTAGTTAGTTTAAGCTTTTAATCTCGGATAAAATTGCATGACATTGTGCAATCGTCGTGCGATGTTCAGGTGACAGTCCCACAATGAAGTATCAATGTGCCCATACTGGGATATACAAGGTTGAAAAAACAAAATATAAAATTTCACAATATTAATAAAATCTATCATGTTGTCTACAGAAAATACAGATAACAAGACAATTGCGACATTTTTCATGTCTATTCACTATCCTAACCCAATTATTTAATCAAGGTGTTGAGAAAATTAAAAACAATTTTGCAGCAACATGCAACTATATTAAGCCGCAACATGCAACCATACAGTGGACTGTGGAGAGTTCTATTGGTGAAGAAAGCAGGAGTGCTCGGAGAGAAACATAAAGTGTTGTGAGCTAAAACTCAATTAAAATTCATTATTTTTTTACGATAAAATTTGTGACGCAAAGCCATATGCATATAGAGTACACAGAATATTGTATGAAAAAATCGGTTGACTGACCAGGGAGAGTGCAGGTGAAACTCTTAGAAAGTCAGCGAAATTTAAACATCTTTAGTCTTTACTATTCATACATTGCATTTTTTTTTTACAAAAAACCCCTTTGCTTGACATCTGTGATTGCTGGTAAAATTTGGAGAAAGTCTGAGTAATTTCACCAGCTTTGGAGTTTTTCACACTAACCTCTTGCGTAAGAGATGTCCTTCTCCTTCTCAAGGTTCATGCATTTGGCATTAAAATAAAGATCAATCAATCTTTAAAAATAATTATGAAGACATAAATGTATCCTATTTCAAACATTTCTGTTAGCTACAGATTGATTCCAGAAACAAATATGTGGAAATCATTTAAAACTTATCATCTTTTATAATAACCGAATAAATTTCAATAATCGATTTCACTTACCTTGCTTAATAATGTTCTTGATAATAATTATTGCACAATTTTCTTTGCTGTTTTAAACATGTTACAAAGAACAATGCCAAATTGTTCCTGCTACTAATTAATATGTCTCCAGTGGAGAAATTTTACACTATTCTATTTTCTTGCTAATTTGCAAATTCAATTTAAGTCATCATTTAGACGTCAATGTGACCGTCTTCCCCGTGCTTTGTTAGACACCGTCATTCACGCCCACTTTCTTAACATTGCATAATCAGAGTAGAAACTGAGACTGGTTGTTAACAAATTTACAAGCAATTTTGAGGTGAAATTCCCCTATACATTGTAATTAGGTTTAGAAGCCAAGTTGAGTCGTAATAAATTTGACATTTTTATCAAGTTTAATACGTCTCCTGTTCTTGTGTATACAATGCGCAGCTTTCCAAACGTTCTTTACAATTTACATCCAATGCCGCCTTGTTGGCTCCAATGCATTGTTAATTTACAATTTCATGCTTAAGTCGTGAATTTTATTAGTGAGTATTTGGCCTGCCACTCTCGAAACAAACTTGTTTCTCTCAACAAATTGAATTACCGATTTCAAAGCTGTATTGATGTTTGAACAAAGCCATTCCATACTGAGAAACGGATACACAAAGTCAATTGAGGGATTCAAACTGAATTAAAAAATACATAAGGCAATACTGGGTTTTTTCATTTCTAGTCTTATTTATCAAATTAAATGCAATTGTTTTAATTATTAAATTACCTAGAAGAACAGATTCAGTGGCCATGCTGGCAAAATGCAGTTATTTATACCATGACAAAAAAAAACAAGAATGATTAAAATTATTGATTATTTACTGGTTAAACTCCCTTCAGAGAGCCCCTGGGACCAATTTTGTTTGGTTTTCTTTTTAGCATTTATTTACATATATTTCACCTCACAAAAGTCCACTACTTGAAGATATTTGAAAAATACGTCTTTGATGTAAAGAAAGGCAATGGAAATAGAGGCTTACACGATGTATCAATCGAGAGCCGCACTTGAAAAATCCAAATTGAAAAATAAATACCTATTGTGTTCGTCTCAATTTATTTGCACAAACTTTTAAATAATTTCTTTTAATTTATCAAGCTCTGAAGAGTTATTCTGTGTTCAAATTAAACAATTTAATAACGATCTGACTCATTAGAATGTGCAGGTGTGACAACTTCTCACATACAGAATTTGAATGTAAAATTTCTCGTGAAGTGGTCTATATCATCGTCTCTAACTGATTAAGAGGCTTCAATGTCTATTACTGAAATTATAACCAATACAATTTCTTTAGTACACCTGGCTTACAGATTTAAGCATTCAAACACATAAGTTGAGAAGAAGTTTTGCAAACAATTCCTGAAATTGCTGAGGTATCCCTGAATTTTAATAGTTAAGTTTAACAGCAATAAAAAAAACAACTTCTAAATTGATATAAAAATAGGAGATGTGGCATAATTGTCCATGAGACAGCCATCCACCAAATGACAGTTGAATTAAAAATTCTACAGGTCCCATTACAGCCTTCAACAATGAAAATGAGACCACACCATAACAGAAACTGTTAAGGTCCCGAAATACAAAATGTGAAACTATTCATAAAATGCTACAATCAACCTAATCTATTGAAAAAATGGTGAACAAATAACAATAAATTATTAATTAAACAAAGACAACCACTGGACTACAGGTTCCTGGCGTGGGACATGCACATAAGTATGTGGCAGGGTTGAACTGGTTGGTGAGTGCTCAACCCTCCCCCTAACCTGAGTTTTATGGTCAAAATACATGTACATGTAAATAAGGAAGCAATTTCCAAGAAAAAGAACAGCAATAAAATGATGTTCACTTCAAAATATTTACTACTTAACATTATGGATATAAAATCTGGACATATTCCAGACAACAAAAAGAAAATTTTTAAGTCGCTATAAAATTTTGAAAATCACATAAATCGAAAGGCAATGTGAGGTTGCCATGCATTTTGAAATATTACCAGGGGTAAATCATTGACTTCTGTCATTTCAAAATCCAAGTTAAATTATTTTATGTAATACATGTATTTTAGTCATATCATGATGGTTAGCTTTTCTGGCAGAGGAAGTGAGGGTACCAGGACAGAACCTTTCTTTTTTAGTTTAAAACATCAATATGCAATACATCGTAAATTCAAATGGTTGACCCTTAGGCAGCAATGCATATTCAAAAGCAAAGATATTATGAAACCATATATGATTTGAGTTTTGTTTCATTGTAAATAACTGAGGTGCTTTGCAAATACAGCATGATATGCCACATACAGCACGTTGACATGTGAAAAGTAAACAAATAAACCTTTGGGTAAATGCCGTCACTGACGACATACCCATAACATACATGTAATACTACCAAAAAAATTTTGCAGTTGTATAAAAACTACAGTTGTGACTGAAGACTCAAATTTAGCATGTTCATTAACATGTCATTTCTCTCTCTGGGGCCTCTCTTTGTAAATAAAACTAATTAATTTTATTTTCATTTTCAAATGTTTTCATTTTTGCTTTTCTTGGCAGTATTTTGACCACAAAAGTTTGTAACCAATGATGAAATATCTAATATCAACTTTGACATAATTCCAGCAAAGGTTTGATGGCCATTCAAGAACACAAGTCATTTATACTTTTTAAATTATTATGTGTTTCATGATTGACATTGTAAATTCAACTGGCCAATTTTGCACATTTTGCAGGCTTTTTACAGTTTGCCTTCATGATCAACTGTCATTTGGTGGACGGCTGTCTCGTGGACAATCATGCCACATCTCCTATTTTTATAGTAATTACGGTGTGGATATTAGTCCATTCTTGCGGGTCTTACAGCAACCTACCTCAAAGCACACCCATTTTTCCATACACTGTTTGTGATTATCAAGCTGCTGCCAGTCAGATTAATATGACAAAATTGTTTTGGCTTTGATTGGAGTTTAACACCACTTTCAATAATATATCCAGGCTACATGTTTAATTGGTAGGAGAAGTCAGAGTGCCAGAAGAGAACTATTTACCTTGGGCAGTTAAGCATGCTTGAGTTGTTTATATATAATCTTATTAATTATTGAGTATTGGAATGTATGTGGAAAGATACAGTTTACATCTTTACAACATAGTTACATGTGTTTTTGTAAAATTCCATGATTGCTTTCTTTATAATTTGCTTAGCCGCATACATTATGTCATGAACTGTATATTTTATTCGGTCAATTAATCTAACTAGAAATTCATAAAGCTTTTACTGATCTTCCTTTTTTTGGAACATAGCATGTCTGATGAAAGTAAATACAGAAAGAGCTCTAAAGGCAGTTAAATTTGGCTTTCAAATATTTGCTAAAGCTGTAAAACGTGGAACATGACTGTCTTTTGGGCAAATATTCCATCTTCTTTCTTTCTTTTAAATATTAAATAAAATTATATCTTTTTGTTTTAATATTTTGCTGTTACAAAATATGCCTACCTTTTTTAAATTCTTTTACATGTACATGTATCTTTGATTGGAGTTTAACGCCCTTTTCAATTATATTATATGCATATCATGGCCATCAGTTTTATTGGAAGTGGAAACTGAAGTACCAGAAGAGAAATATTTACCTTGGGCAAAAAAGTATTAAAAAATATTTCTTTTGTTTATTTCCTTGTTATAAAATATTCCTACCTTATTTAGAAAATTCTTCTATCCCAATGCAGGGTTATAAAATCCAGTTTTGATTAATCAATGTGATCCACTAGCCACAGCTGATTTGAAACATGCACTTAGTTCAACTATCCAAATATACTACGTTGATTGAAATAATATTCCAAATACAACCTGAACGATTTAAAACCTTACAAGATATTAACCAGGTGTCACTTTTATCTAAAAACTACATTTAATTCAAATATACAGCTGTGGGTCCGTGATACAATACCAAACTATTTAAACTTCTTAGGTGCATGTAAAATAAATCGACACTTTACAATTCAATATTAAAACAAATCCACACTTTCCCATTGTAGAAAAAGAAATTGTGTTGAATTTTGGGATTAAAATGAATTAAGGCATATAAAAAGTGGGCTGAAACTCTCTGCTCTGATCATGACATTTAACAAAAGAAACTGACCAACGTACTATTTACACACACTGGGTGTCCGTTAGGCCAGACCAAATATATTAACATTGTCAGATTTAAAAGCAGAGCATAGCCTAGAGAGCTCACAACAAAGCACAATTTAAATACTTTGGGTGTTCATAAGGCCCCAAAAAATAAGCAAAGCATCACCTCACAACCTTGACCTTTGACTAAAAGAAGTTATTTACAATGTAAATAGACTAGGTGTCTTTTAGGTCACCCAAATAAATTAACATTGTAACTAAAACAGGGCATCCCTCAACATCCTTTAATGACTTTCAACTTTGTGCTATGAACAGTGGGTGTCAATAAGGCCAAACCAAATAAATTGATGTTACTTAAGCAAAACATTCCTTCATAACCTTAAATGAGATGACCTTAAACTTTGACCTTAAAAAATCAGTAACTTGTTGCTCTCTAATGTGTACAGAATACCAACTTTGGTTGAGACTGGTTGAAACACCCAATCTTCTGTGTTTTAAATTTTACAGTTACAGACTGACAATATGCGCCAAAAGTCTACGCCTCTCAGCAAGTTAAAGACATCCCTCATTTTGAAAGAAGCAAAACTACTGTATGGACAATGATAAAGCTTAATGCCCTGTTACCTAAATGAGGGGCAACAAAAATTAGAATATTATGGCCAAAAGTTTATAGATCAAATGACTATACACTATTAAGGTCAATTTTGAAGAATGTCTTATAAAAATGGAAAATTTAAATTTGGAAGAAATTATGTTTCTGTAGCCTAAAATTTAGAAAAAAGGTGGCTGTTCCTTGTTCTATTGTTGGTATTTAGACAAATCATAATTCAATGGAACACCTGGATGTTTAACCTTTAAATAAATATTCATGATTTTACATCTAATGATTGTAGGAATAACGCCTATTAAATTTCCATTTAATGCAGTTATGTAGAAATTCATACACATTGATACAGCAATCATGGGAATGGTTTATAATGTTAAAATCTGTATGAATCACAGATGCAGAAATGTTTTATTTGTGTAATTTTTTGTAAAATTTAACTGGTAGACCTTAGATTTTATTGCAAAGAATGTTTTATAAATTTGTACAGACATAATAGAGAAAACATGATTTATTTTGAAATTCTATATTAATTGAATTGAAATAAAGGAAATATGCCATAAATCTGATGTCTATTACTTCAATGCATACTGTATTACCATGTGGTATTGTAATTTTAAACATAACTAAATTATTAATGTTTTCATTACATTTCTTAATTGGTAAAAACTATGTACATATACATCTATATTGAATATATGTGAAGTAATTAACATTGAATAAATAGTAGCTGTTGCACAAAACAAATAGAATAAAATATTTTTTATTCAATTCATACATAAAGTATGGGTAAGTTAAAAAAAAATTTATCTTAAATTGTGCTATTTTTAAATAAATTGTATAAGTCTTGTATATTTCCCCAAGGCTTTTCAGTATGCCAGGTTTTGGTTCAGTTAAAGTATTTCTTTCTATCATCATATAGCTCATTCACAACTCCTCTCAACACAAGTATGTTGTTTGGTCACACCACTGTCCAAGAAAGGGGGAGGGGTGAGCACTCACAAACATGTTTAACCCTGCCACATGCAATATGTACCTGTCCCAAGCCATGATCCTGTTTATATGATTAGGTTTTACTCATTTTACAATTTAATATCCTCACATTATTTTGGGGCTTTTCACAGTTTGTCCTTTATTGAAGGCCTCAAGCCTGTTAAGGCAACCTGTAGATGTTTGTAATTTATACATTTTGGATGACTGTCTTGTTGACAATCATATAACATATCCTTTTTAGACTTTTTCCAAAGACAAGTAAATGGTCTTGAAAAAAATATCAAGGACAAAGTTGCAATTAGTGCCATTAAAGAAACAGCATTCTGTATAATGTGGACAATTTAAAAGTTTTGTCTTCTATGGTAGGAATAGGAGCCGAAAGGATGATATCCATCCAAGCAGTCATGTACAGTACACACAAAGAGATTTGCATGAAAAACAGTCCAAGGTGACCTAGGAGATTACTAGAGAAATGGGAGAAAGTTGAAGAGAGTGGGAGAAATTTCACCACCTTTTTTACTATAAACATATATAGTTTTGTATACAAAATACTCTATATTGTAGTCCGACCTCAGAGATTGCTGGAGAATTTCAGTGAAAGTCAGAGTTATTTCACCAGCCTTGATGTTTTTCGTAAAAAACTCGGTGTGTGTACTGTACAGGCCGTTTATAAAGATTTTAACAGCCCTGTTTGTTCTGAATAAAATGTCAAATCATAAAAATAAAAAAAAATATACACACAACTTAAATACCTG
>JAULBM010019637.1:0-11407 GCA_032357055.1 Geukensia granosissima | reverse complement strand
AGGTCAACATAGTCACCAAATTTAGAGTTATTCAGTGAAAGGACATAATCTATATAGCGGAACGTGAAACCAAAAGACTGAGCCAACTTTTTCTCTTTTCTCTGTAGAAGGCTCTGTATGAAGTCAGCTTCATCTGAATAAAGGAATAATCGATGAGAAGGGGTGCACAGTTTGTCCCCATTGGAATGCTGACAGTCTGTTGCAACACACGTCCACCAAACATTACAGAAATGTTGTCAATATAAAAATCTAGCATTCTGCAAATTTCATCTTCTGAGTACATTTTGTTAGAATCACAGTGGTAAACAAGGAAATATGGTTTGTCCCTCCCTAGAACTGTGTTTGCCATCTTTTTTAACAAAACATAGGTGAACTTAGGCTCTTAATTTTTCTCTGAGTTTTGAATGTGGAATAGTAGTATACAGGGTGAAAAATCAAATGTTTTGATGCTATTACAAGAATTAAGGGACCTTAAATTGAGGCATTCTAACAGATATTATTATCATTATTAATAACTCACAGGTTAAACATTGGACCCTATGTTAATTTCATGTTTTCACTTAAATGAATGAAATCACTGAACAGATTTTAACTTATATTTTATTTATTTGGGAAAACACCCTTTAAAAAATGAAAATAATAAAATATCTAGAAAACCTGAATGGAATATTAAAGGTTAATATCAACATTCTCTGAAAACTGTGAGACAGGTGATGGATTACATGCTCTTTGGAAAATCTGGCCATCTAGCATCTAGTTTGAAATAAAGTTCATTGGCTTTCTTATAAAACCATGCATCAGCATGTATACAAACTAAGATATGACTTTGAAACAATTTCGTTTTACATGCCTCATCTTTTTAATCATGGTTTTAACTAATTTTTTCATTAACATATTTTAAACGTTAAATTTCCTTTGAAAGTTTTTGAGTTAACTGTTATCAAATACAAAAAAAATTTACCTGTGGTAAATGTCAATTTTTTTTATAGTTATCAGTTATAACAGTGTCATTGTTGATACTGTTACAGTAATATAAGCAAATTTTGGGGACTATATAAGTCAAAAATAGGTTGTCATGACTTATATTAACCTTTTAACCATCAAAAATCTAAAACAGTAAGAGTATTATCATGATTTGAATCATAGGTTGATTACCATCCTAGGAACAGAAGGGTACAAAAAACTGGATCACTTCCTTTACTGTCAAGAAGTAAATGTATAATAAATCCCAAAAAGATCCTTTTAAAAAGTCTTGGCCCACACTGTGCAAAATCCATGACATCAAAATCATTAGTCTTTAGAGATAAAAGTACAAGAGGTTTTGTACAGAAATTAGTACAGTAAAATGAATGCAGCTGCAAAAGGAACATTGAGGAAGGGAACACAAATATTTTACCATTAATCATGTATAATTTGGCTAATTTCTGTGGGAGAATTACTGACCACAAATGACGTGCATAATTACTTATTAAATTTAGAAATAGCATGAAAATGGATATTGAAGGGAATTTTTCCATTCTTAAATTATATATTATCTGGAGATATCCAGACTTAGAATATATTTTGAAAAGATTGGGATTCATTGCAGGTTTTTTTCAATAATTGAACATTTTTTATCACATCATGCACGAACTGAACAATAAAAACCCTTCAGGGGATTCAAAGAACAAAATTGTGGGTCCAATACTAAAATTTACATATTTATGCAAAACTTTTACATATACATGTACTGTTGACTTCTGTTAATAATTCAAATCATGAAAAAAATAAAATAGAATAAACATAAACTTTTTAATACAAACTACACTTTATTTCCATTTTAAAACCTGTAAAATGTATTCATAAAAATTCCATGTCAAGTTTATAAATACATCACTGTAGATAATTTCATTAAATGCCTCACTGAAGTATGGAAAATACAATACCAACATATACAAACAAGACCTTCAATAATTAAGAAATAAAACAATAATATTATTGATTTTCACTACAATTTCAGCTTGTAGTCGTTTCATCGCCTTGAGTGTCTGTAATGTCGTCCAATAGTCCAAATTTTTTCAGCACTTTATGTTGTCGTGTTGTCCGTAGAGTTTTTAAATCAGCTGCATATTGCTGTTCTCTTTGCAATTGTTTCTTCTGTTCTTGTAGCTCTATTTGATGAGCTTTATAAGCTCGTGTAATATTAATCAAGTCCAGTAATTCTTTACGTAATCGTCTATTTTCTGTTTTAATTCTATTTGTGTGATCTGTCAGACATTGTATTGCTTCCTAAAAGTGGAAAAAACATTTTCATAATTTGTATTATACAACAAGTTAACATTACAATAATGTAGGAGATACCATGTATGTGACTGATTTACTTTTCTCATCAGATTTATTAATCTTGTAAGATTTTCTGATAGAGAGGGAAAATGATGTTAATTGGGACATAAACAGAAGTTGATTTTTTTTTTTATACAATGTACAATATCTAGTTTTACATTTAGTATGTTTTACGTAGGGGATGTATGTAATATACATTTATTTCTCTTGCATAAGTGAAATATGAAATTTGTTCTAATTGCAGGGGAACTTAATGATTTATTCTAACTATGCCCAATTTCTGACAAGACAATTGGGAATTTTTATATTTTCCTTCACAAAGATTAAACCATAAATGAATCTTTTCTGCCACTTGCACAAGTTTTGGTAATGACCTCAAAGGAGAATATAATAAATGGACTCAATGCTGCGAGGGAGACACAATGTTTTTTTACAAATTCAGGTGGAACTTTCTCAACCAATCAGATAACACCATTGTATCTTCAATATTACTGCCTCAGTGGTTTAATGGAAGCATGCTTGCCTCAAGTGCAGAAGGTCTTGGGTTTGATCCCCGGCCGGGTCAAACCAAAGAATTAAAATTGGTCTCTGCTGCTTCTTTGCTAAGCACCCAGCATTTAGAAGTAAGAGCAAAGACAGGTCGGCCCAGAGTCATATTAATGTGGCTGTGTAAAGTGGCATGTCTTCCTGCAGACTATTGCTTTCCTAAACGTGTCAGTCTAGTATAAAGCAGAGTTCATTCATCACCACTCATCATTAAAATGCTATTGTCCTGAATATGCATGAAATTTTGCCACTGGACATTAAGAAACATTCAATCAGTAAATATCCAATGTTGATTCAGTTATATTCTCGTCATTAGTTTTTACAATGATAGCCTCATATTAAAGTTCAAATATGCATCCTGCACTATATTTTTTACAGTCAATTTTAAGAAGATGTGCTGTAAATTATTTGAAAGAATTAAAAGTATTGATTATACTGCAAAATTTGTAATTAGGTTGAAAAGGTCATACAATTCAAATTAAACAGTTGCCCGATTTTTCAATGTATGGACAATTCAATTTATTTAATGGGTTCCATCATTAAGAAAACATAAAATAAGACATTTTATAGGATTTCCCTTTCTTTAAATTCTTCTAAAGGGTAACAAAAAATTAATATGGATGCTGATTTTATTCATAGTTATATAATAATTTTGAATCAAAGTGCACAATATGCATATTACTTGTGACATTTGTACATGAAAAGAAATCATTCAGATATGACAATTTTATTTTAGTTCATTCAATTACTCAGAATAACAACATCAGCTATGAAGCAAATAATAATGAGAAATTTTAATAACATGGAATTATTTTTTATTACTTTCTTAATCTTATCAACATGTTGACTGGTAATAGTACTTTACTGGGTTCAAGTGGAATATATGTGTGTCATCAAATATAGTCAAGCAGCTGCCTCATTTAGGCACACTTGAAAATGAATTACAAAATGTATGGCTAGAATATTAATGATTTACATTTGAAGATTTCTAAATGTTACATTGGCTTTTTATAATGAATCTTTTGAAAATAAAATTGCAACAATGTCATAATATATCTTTGTGTTAACACCAACATATAATGCAATTTGAATGCCCATTTGAATGTGGATTGGTGATGTTAAACAGTCTTCCACATGAACATCAAATTGAATTCAATGCATATGTGAAAACATTTACGGTAACATTCACCCAATACACATTCTATAATGCACATGTAAATTAATTCTGAATTAAATTTTGAAAATATAAATAATAATTTGATTATCTGTTTTTCATGCACTGAGGCCAAAAATAACAAATTGTCTGTTTCCCACATTTGATCACCAACCCCCTAAGTATGTTCTGATCCTAAACTTTTTAGGAGTTTGGTTTTTTGTCATGTTTTTTCATCATTATGTTCTGATCCTAAACTTTTATGAGTTGGGTTTTTTTGTCATGTTTTTTCATCATTATAATCTTTTTTGCTCAATTTCGGACATGGGAAAATTCTACATCTGGTTTGATTTCTCTGATGCTGGATAAAAGACAGTATCAATTCTAAAATGCAGAGACTGATGAAGAAATTATATGGACTTAGTGTAAGATGTCACTAGATATTTTTTCCTAAGGCCTTCTTAACAACCTATTTAAAAATCAAGGATGTTGTAAGGGAAACAAACACATTTTTTCCATAAAAGTAACTTGGCAATCTGAGATTGAACATTCCCTCACTTCATAGTTGTAATGCTATGATATTTACAATTGCTTTCAACAAAACTGATATACATGGTTTAGGGATAGGGATGTGCTGACCCTTTGGGATGACCTTGGAACTCATCTTTTAATGACCAGTAAGGGCCTATTCAGACTAGGCTTAACTTTATCCAGATTAACTTAATCTGGATCTACTTAAGCCAGTACAGGTAATCTGATGCAATCATACTAGCCTTAGGATTGTGGCTTAACCTAATCCAGATTAAAATTTAAAAAACATAGAAATCAAATTATGACATCAGATAAATCCACATTTTGCCTTAATTTAAACTAAAGTTTAATCCGGATTGTTTTCATTCAGATTAACTTACATGTACATGTAATACAAATTAAGTTCATCTGGATTAAATTAAACCTACTATGAACGAAATGTTACTGAGAATACATATGGTATAGGGGTGGAGATCTGAACTGTTTTTGAGATAACTTTAAAAAAGGGGGTTGAGCTGATCATCCCTTGGGATGACCAATGAACTCGCCTTTTGATTACAAGTGAAAATATGTAAATGTATTGTTAAGAGGTGTGGATCTGAACTGTTTTTTAAACTGCCATTTCCAAAATAAGGGGTGGTGTTGACCCTTTGGAATGACCATAAACTCATCTTTTGATAACCAGTAAGAATATGCAGTTAAACCTGTTTCATCTTAAGGATGAAGCAGGACTGACCCCTTGAACAATGTTCTTTAATAATAAATCTTAACAATGGATTATCAGAAAGGTGGCCTTTAAAATCAAGTGGCTGCTTAACTACAAAGGCAATCATTTTACCCCTTAGGGCAATGCCCCCAGGGGGAAGTGACCAAAATTCCAGTATTCTCTTTAGACTAGGCAAATGTAATTCAAAATCCTAGCTACCATAGTTCAGGAGATTTTCTAACATCTAACATACAAAGAAATATTATTTGGCTCATAATTTGGACCTAAAGTGTAAAATATTAATTTTCAAAAGATTATTCCTTAGTGGTTCATATACTTTTTCATGGTGCCAAGTTTTTAGTTTCTAACATTAACAGTCTTATATTTTATATTATAGATTTTTTTTGCCACTACATATATTATAGCACTGCATTACATTTTTCCCCTGCTTTATAAGGATGGCCTGACTTCTCTCATACACTGTGTACATCAGTAACGTTGATTGTAAAGATTACAAATTTATGCTATTACATTGTATGGGAGAAATGCATGAAACTTCATTTTATACATAGAATTGTTATATGAAATTTATACAGAAACAATTCCCTATTCAAACCTATTTTACAACTGAAACAGTACTATACAAAGGGCAATAACTACAGCTGTAAATAACCATGATCTTTACCACAATAATGATGAATAAATTTTCTAAATTACTCAGCAAATGAAATCTAAAATTATTACTTGCAATTCAAATAAAGATAATGGTATGTGCCAAAAAAGAAAACTCAATCTCTTGTTCACATTTAATTTATGATTTATATTCTGACCATATTTTTTTCTATGAATGTGACAATATTAATTTGATTGGTGAAGTATTCCTGGCCTTTGTCATTCTTTTATAATTCAATAAAATCTGAAGAAATCTTCAATCAAATAAAGTTATATTGGCTAAGGGAAATTATTTCATTTGAAATCTCTTGGACAATTAACCTTTGAAAAATGACATAAATAGAAAGTCTGTAGGATTTATTGCACTTAAATGCAAAAATAAAAGATTTATTAAGTAAAGCTGGAAGGGACCAGACAGATATATTAAATATAAACTAAATTTTTTTAAAGCTTGCCCAAAGTCAACTTAAAATGAATAGCATAACATATATTATTATTATTATTGGAGATGAATTTTTGTGTCCGCTATCAATTTTTCCTCTACAAATGAATTAACGAGTGTTCAAATCCATTTCAGTTCTTTTAAATACTGGAGTTTGCCATCTGGAAACTTTATTTTTCAATCAAATTTGTTCATTTTTTATTGAAACAAAGATAATGACATAACATCCTTATTCATTTTTATTAAAAAATTATTTTGATAAAATAGGTTTAATTTTTTTTTTCTATTAATACCTAAAGAGAATTATTTGTTATGTATGAAAATGAAAAGATATGGGATTAATGTCAGAGAGACTGCACTCCACAAGGCCTTCAACAGGGGCAGAATACCAATCCTTGTGAAACGCTCTAAATTGGCCCAAATAAAAAATCATGTAAAATAATTCTACTCTTACCTGAATATTATGAAAAATGTACTTGTTACAAAACATTAATCAGAAAGACAAGCATATGACCACAATTCCTGACTTGGACAGGCACATGAGACAAGTGTAGGGATTTAAATAGATAAATTAGTGGGTACCCAACCTTCCCCCAATGAGTGGTCAAAGGAAAAAAATCAAAGAAAACAAATGCAGAACCGACTAGAGAGTACCTTAATTACAATAAATATACTTATGGTATGTCTTAAATGATTTAATACTGGGTTGCCAATAAATGTGAAGAAAGACAGGATGAATGCAATGCCACACTGATTCAAATTTGTGTAATAAAGTGATAGGTTGATTTATATTTGTACCAGCAAAAACCAGTTTAAATGTCTTGACTCAAATGTAAAAACCATCAAACAAATAAGCAAAAAATGTAAAACAAGTAACA
This sequence comes from Geukensia granosissima, assembly GCA_032357055.1. NCBI lineage: Eukaryota > Metazoa > Mollusca > Bivalvia > Mytilida > Mytilidae > Geukensia > Geukensia granosissima. The sequence continues at coordinate 4,157 of JAULBM010019637.1, read as the reverse complement.
CTTTAGAATTCATCTCCCACAAATAGTATATATTTGCCAAAAAAAAACTAATAAAATAAGATCATAAATTGTTTGATCATTTAAAACCATAGTTTATATGGAACATGTCTGACATGTATTTATAAAAATATTGATTTTTTTCCCTTAGTATGAAGATACTGTATTTTTGGCATAAACAGTAAACAGCATGCAGCAGAAAAAGTAAATCAGCTGATTGTGGTAATAAAACCATTAAAGATAATTGTATGGTTGACATCCCCAGGAGTTATGGATAAGGCCATGCAACAGAAATTCTCAGGTTCTCAAATCAAATTTTAAAAAAAGATAAGAGAGGGGGGCATTTTTTATCTTTTGATTGTAGAACAAAAATGGATCATTTAACTTTGAGCAAACTTCAAAAAGACTTAAGGGATATCTATTTTTATTGTTTTCTTAAAAAAGCTTCATTTCTATTTAGCTCTTGATAAGAGACAAGTGGGGATGGAAGGACATCAAAGTATTTTTCATGACCAAAGTGTGTTTGTTATACAGGTATCATGTTATGCATATTGGCTCTTTAGTTCATTGGATGTATATGCATTCATGCATACTGTCAAATCTATTGGCAGTATGAGTATTGTGCGGACACAAATATGCCAATACTAACCTACATGCTTTATAAAATTAAATGTAGAAGTAAATTATTATTTACAAAATACTTTACTGCATATAACTGTTTTTATGCAGCAATAAATCAATCACTGGCACTCTATAAACATTCCATCAAAGAAGTTATGAAAATTACATGTATTAAAATACCTTATTAGCTAATCTTTCTAATGTGTTGATTTTTTCTCGTGAATCTTCTTCATATTCTTTCTTGTCCTTGAGGAATGTGGATTTCACCTGTTGGATTGTCTCTGAATGTTTAGCTCTCATCTGCATTACCTCATCCTCCAAACTTTTTATTTTGGCTAACTGTTCATCTTGTAAATCCTGCAAATAAAATAAATAGTGTCATGCCCAATCAATTATAATTTTGGCCAATTTTCTCTAAATATTGGTTGACATTAACCTACTGACTATAGACACATCTTCTTTATACATAAGTTTAATTATTGACCAGAATTGGCCATGAGAAGTTATTATTAAAATTCGATACATATTTAATTAGTACAAATCACAATCATATACATAACCAAGCAAAACCAACTACCGGTACTTTCCTAAACTAACCAACAAAACACATCACAAAACATAACCAACTACTGTCCTACACTAACAAACCGAACACATCACTAAGTATAACCAACCTCTTTCCCAAAAAAACCATCAAAACACATAAGGAAGCATAACAGATTACTTTCCCAACATAACACATCATGAAGCATAACCATTTATTTTCCCACACTCACAAACAGTAACATCATGAACCATAACCAACTAGGAAACAAAACACATCACCAAGCATACCAGGTAACCAATTACCTTCCCAAACTAACCAACAAAACACATCACCAAACATAATAGACTACTTTCCCAAACTAATCAACAAAACACATAAGAAACCATAACCAAACACTTTCCCACACTAACAAACAGAACACATCATGAAGCATGATCAACTATTTTCCCATACTCACACACCAAACACATCACATACCACAACCAACTATTTTCCCACACTCACAAACAGGCAACATCACATACCATAACCAACTATTTTCCAACACTAACAAACAGAACACATTAAGAAGCATAATCAAACTATATTACAAGAGTCTTATATTTATATATTACAAGAGTCTTATATTTAAGGACCTTGTATTCCTGAAGCTGTGATAACTCCTCTGTTGTTTTCTTCAGTGTATTTTCTTTCTCCATGAGCAGTTTCTGCAGAGCTTCTTTTTTCTGGTTAAATTCCAGTTCCATGAGTGATTTCTCATCCTGAATGTCTTGAATCTCATGTTTATAATGGTCACTGAGTGTAATTATTGCAGTTTTTCTCATAGTTTCTTTTTTATCCATATAACTCATGTATTCATGCTGCAGAGAAATAGAACATCGTGCATTTGATTTTGAACAGCAAGAATGTTTTAAATAAAAATAAATGCAAAACTTGACAATATCTACCATCTCCCTATCAGCAATGACATTTGACATCTAATTAAGTAAACTGACAATTCTAAAGGTGTAAATATGAAACTAAATACAAATTTACAAAATTAAGTCTAAATACTCTGATTATAAATGATTTTATTATAATAAATACATGTTATTCTCCAGAATATTTGTTGAGATATACACTTAAAAAGATTAATTAGCTTACATTTGTAATTCTTTGGATCAAGTTATCATTTACAACTAAGACTATATTATACGTACACTTTCCAGCTTTACTCTGTTAGCTTCTTGTTGTAACCACTCATGTTCCTTACGTCTATAACTTGGTTAAGGAAATGGTCTTAGTTTTTGGATTTAAAATCACAAAATGCCATAAAAATATTGGTTTTAAAGAGTTTTGTTGATGTTATTGACATTGTTAAGTGACATGTTTTATGTTACATGATAGGCATTCAAATTTGAGACCATCGACAGCAATATAAAACAACCCCAGAAAAAATCAAACCAAAAAGTTCATCAAACTGAGAAAATATTTGCAGCATAGACTGTAGTTTTTACCAATATGAAAATGAAAAGATATGGGGTAAATTTAAGAAAACCGCACTCCAACTACAAAAAAAAACAGAGGGAATTCATAAATCTACAGGTCCACATAAGGCTTCAACTGGGGTGAGAATCAAGCTTATTTAATTCCACAACCAAATAATTCTATTTTTAAGCAGATGTTAGATTTTAAAGCATATCAATATGTTGATATATGTATAGGGATACAATTCTTGGACTCTGGCTCTGTTGATTTCCAGTTCTTTAGTTACTTTTTCTAGCCTGAAATATAAAAATAAAGTAGTAAATATTCACATATTCAATACAAGTACTCTCTTTTCAGTTCAAGCAAGTTTTTACTATCCTTATAATTCAAGGGTCTTTATTTTCATGCTTTGTTAATCTGTTAATGTGGATAATAGTTAAATGTTATTCTAATAATATTTTCTTTTTCCTTGATGTTTTGTTGTCTGGTAAATGTTTTATTTTTCAATTCAGCAGATATTTTTTATCCTGCGACATTTACAAAATGTTTAAACAGTATAACATTGCTTGGATCAAGTTAAGCCCCTCCGCTTTCAATTAAAATGTTTCATATCTGCATTTATAGTACCCATGCTAATCAGAAGAGTCTGATCTATCAGTTGATGGCATATAATTTTCAAAATAATAGTCAAATACAATGTTTCAAGAATATTTCTCTTGTGATTAAAAAGCATTACAACTGTATCAAATTTCAGGATTAATATTCAATAATCCATATTTTCATTTTTGAGTAGACATTTATAGGCTTCAAGTGGTTTCATTGATTTTTAATACCAAATACTCTTTGATATTACAATATGTCTATATTTAGTTTATTCATATTGCACTGCAATAGATTTAGTTTTCTGAAGTGATCAGTTAACATTGTTATGGAATGCAATATTAAAGAAAGCTAAATCCTTATTCATTAATGGCTCTGTGCTTCACCTTCTTTATATTGATTGCATCCAAAAGAGATATTATTGTGGAGTCACTCCTGTCTAAATAATGCAAGATCTAAAGCAGTGTCCACAGGTGTTTTGTGTTGCCATGCCAAAATAATGGATAGTATTGTATCAAGAAAATGGCACATCATAATGCTGATAGAGATCTGCACTAATTAAGTGATACTGACCATTTAATTTCTGGCCAACTTGATTAATTTAATTCAGTGCTGTATGTTAAAACTATTATTTTATATTCAGTTCATTCATTTATTGTCAAAATAATAGATAAAAAGGCCAAATACCAAGCTTTCCATAACTGTAAAAAAATGTCCAACTTAATAAACCTGGATATACTATAGGTTTGGATTTATTGCCTGCACAAAGATTCTACCAAACACAAATATGAATGACGCATGTAGTTAGATAATAACAAAGGATTAGACTTTGAATTCTTATATCATAGAGGATTAGACTTTGAATTCTTATATCATAGAGGATTAGACTTTGAATTCTTATATCATAGAGGATTAGACTTTGAAT
>JAULBM010019626.1:0-11407 GCA_032357055.1 Geukensia granosissima | reverse complement strand
GCACTTAAATGGATGAAACCAGAGGATTCCGAAAATCTGACAAAAAATCAAAAAGATGAGCAGCGAACATCCTTAACGGCGGATTCTTATTCATTGCACTTCCTTTAAGTGAATGAACAGTACTGTCATTTTTCATCATTAACATATAGTAGTCAATTAAGACCATATGGTGCTCTCGAAAATATTCTTTTCAGATATTCATACCCGACAGTTTCCTCCCTGGTTAGCTTTCTTATATTACCCCCATCTAGATTTATAGGTCTATTAGGTCAATACATTAACAACTTATTCTTCTTCATCTCTGCTGTATTTGTTACCATTTTTTACTTTTGTTTGTTGTTAGATTCATTTTTTTGTAATAATACATCAGGGGCCAGTTGTTCAAAAGTTAACGACTTTTTTCAACTTTAAATATTTATAACAATGTTAATAATACAAGTCTTCAATTTTGTGTACTGAGACATATTTGCTACTGGAGAATGAGTGCAAATTTCCATTAAAATATACTGATCGGGCATTGGAAAAAAAGTGATTAACTTTTGAACACCTGGGCCAGTAAATCAACAAATACTTATAATCATGTATCATAATTATAGTTTTTTTGCATGACTGTGAATGGTTGTCTGTTGATATTTAATATTTGTTTTCTTATGCGAAACAAACGTATATACAAAACACCATTGATAATTCTATTCTTTATCTAACAGTAAAATCCTGAATGGAATGATCATAACGCCAACTAATGAAAAGGAGGTTGACACCACACAGAAGGAGATAGGAACGGACGATGAGATTGATGGATATATTCGCCACGCACCACGTCCCCAACCTGTCCAGACACGAAATATAATAGTTGAGGAGGAACGTCCGAGATCTCCGAAAAGGGTACATCCTAACTCGTGGGTAGGACCACCTTCTCCAAAATCACCAAGGCATGGATCATGTATGAGACCCGATATCGGTAGTTTAGTCAGGCGAGTTCGAAATGTTCGTATTGTGGCTTATGCTCCAGAAACATGCGTGTAAACAAATTAACATCTATTAGTTTATTTAGCAATAGCAGAATAATCTGTAAGAAGGGCTGGTGTCTTGCTGCAAGATCATATTTTGTGTTGTTATTGATGGGTTCAATGTTATGAAAACATGTGTAAACATTCCATTAAAATACTCATTTGTTAAGGTAAGACGTTTCAATCGTGCCAGAAGTGCATGCTCTTTTGCTTCTTTATAGAATATGTGTACGGAAAATAGTGGCCTAGGTTTCTTTCTTCTTGCTGTTCTGTTTGAATTAATGTAGTTGTACTCAACGAGTTGCGTTTAACTCGCATCGCACGTGATAAGGTTTGTCAGTTACCTGTCCAAGGTCGGTGGTCCTCTCCGGGTACTCCGGCTTCCTCCACCAGTAAAACTGACCGCCGCGATATGACGGAAATATTGTTGAAAGTGGCTTTAACCCCAATCAAAAAAACAAACAATCAATTTCGTTCATGTTGACAATTAAACATTATTTTAATTAAGAGGTCCAATGTTTTGTCCCCTAAGCTTACCTGATGAAGTGCAGAAAGGAATCGTAAAGTCAGAAAACAGACACACATAAAACGAAAGAAAACAATAAAGAAAGATTAGACAATCACCAACATCGAAAGACAAACATAGTACACAAAAGACTCTACTGCAAACTAAAGCTAGATTTACAAAAACCTTAACGACGGTGTAGTCAATTGATCCGGAAGGCTAAGCAACTCCTGTTCCATTAGTGGCACCCGTAATGTTACTCGGAGTCAGAGCCTGTGGTTTGTCACATTAATACCTATTACCAAATATCTCATTTTTTATTATAATACAAACATTATAAATATTTAAGCATTGTGATATTCTTCACAAAAATGTGTTTGAAAATTGTAAATCGATGTGATTTCAAAATATATATAACACTTTTTTAAATAAAGAGATATGTATTTTATTTTAAAAGTGGTGTAAATTTGAGATCATTACAGAACACTTATAGCTTTAATGTATTTCATATTGTTAATAATTATTATTTCCTTTCATACATATATACATATATACAAAACTGACGCCTTTTGTCAGTTAATTTTGTTATATACTATCACCAGTTAACTGCTGTATCATGCCAAAAAACCACAACCAGCTTTAAAGCAAGTATTTGTGCAGTCAAACGTACGTGTGTGTGTGTGTGTGCGTTTGTGTGCAAATCTAACAGTTTATTGTTGTCAGGTTACAGTAAATGTGATAAATTATTTTAGAATTACTGAAGAAATATTTAGCTTTAAAAGTTCATGAATTATGTAAAACATTGATAATGGTAATCTTTGTTAAATGAATGCCTAAAGGACAACTTGGTTTTCCCAGCGCCAGTTTTGAAATACCACTGCTTTACAATGTTGTGCCTGTTACCACTGCTTTACAATGTTGTGCCTGTTATATCTACCAGTATACCACTGCTTTACAATGTTGTGCCTGTTATGTCTACCAGTATTGAAATATTTTTATCCTCATGATGTTTAACCAACTCATACTGCTGTACTGTTTAATGTGCATGTGCTTTCTTGTTAAAGTTTAAACATTTTAAATCAGCTTTGATTTTGGTAAAATTTTCTTTTTAAATCATCAAATATATCTTGATACGTACATTTGTGAGTCATTTTGGACTATGATTTAGAACTCATCACAAGAATTGTATTCAAACCTTTAGAAGGCTTTTTGAATACATCTTTATTTTAACAAGTTTAGTTTTTAGTATAAATTAGCTGTGATCTTAACAATTACCACATGTCTCTGTTTAGATATTTTACAGATCTCTTTAATGTTAATTTTAACATTTTTAATTACCAAAATCATCAGGACAAATTAATGATTTTTTTTATCTTTTCTATACTGTACTTGTAACTCTCTATGGTTATTTAATATCTCGACAAATAATCGATTATTTTTTGTCTTTGATAAACTGTAAAACTTGTGCCATACAACACACCATCTACTGAATTTAAATATTTTTGTTACAACCAAAAGAATTTTGTAATTGTGGTTATATTGCATTGTATTTCAAATATTTTCAACGGGTCATGATTTTGACATAAATTATGGTTATCATACAGGACGGGTATATTTTGTTTGTTATCACCATAGATGTTATTTATGTTACAATCGTTATCTTTTAATTCAGTAAAGCTGCTATTATTATTGTTAATTGGAGTTGTTTTGTACTTTAACGTGTAAAAAACTTAGGACAGTAAAGATCATAGCCAAAAGGACAGAAGACAACCATTAGTACAACAAAAGCTCTGGTATTTCGGATGGATAAGTAGCTTCTGTTCCACGAAAGTACCCGTCGTGTTACTCAATAATCAAAGGAAATGGTTGGTTAGTCAGTAAAGGTACTGAAGGGAGGTTACCACCAAGGGAAGATATCGTTGTCATTTGTGAAATTGATACTAGTAGTTCGTATCGGTCGATCTAGTCATGGTGACGGCCAAAATTTTACCAATATATAACTTTAATCTTTTCATCATAAATTCTTGGTTTAGTAGCAGCTTTTCTGTCAGCAGTGCATTTATTAATGAATAAAAAATTACCAATGTTGATTTACTATGGAAAATTTTGGGTATGCTATATGTACATTTCAAGGAGTAAGGTCTCATCAGTAGCATAAGAACCAAAAACATAGGAAGTCAAAAGTCAAAAAAGTCCAAACATGGCAAAAGAATCACTCAAATCCAAATGGAAAGCCAAATCTGACGACTGGGACAACTACTATGTGCGATACTTTTCGAAGTCTTTCCGTATTTTCAGTGCTTTACAATTTTAGCAAATGCATCAAATTTCTGAAAAAAAATTGTTTGTTAAATTTCGGGCTAAATAATATCTCACGGACATGATCCACCAGCAGAGTTAGCAAACAAATGGAATAAATTTTGTGAATGCTGTATATACATTTCAAGGAATAACCTGTCATCAGTAGTATTTAACCGAAACATAGGAAGTCAAAGATCCAAACATAGAAAAACAGGCATTCACATCCAAACAAATCGAAATGGGAAGCCAAATCCGACGGTAAGGACAACTTCCAAGTGCAATACATTTCGAAGCCTTTCCGTATTTTAATTGCTTTACAATTTCAGCAAAATAAATTTCTGATCCACTATAAAATCCTGATAGAAATGACAGGTACTAGAGTATCGCTCCATCAGAAAGGTGTATACATCATATGCAGGAGCGACTGAAATGTTTCATATGAACAAAACATTAACAATGGGAAATTCAAAGTAATATCTTTTACCCATTAGCTTTGTCTTCAACCTTCGTTTATAATCAATTTTCAGATTGAAGTCAAGGTATCAAGCAGACCTTTCAGTTTCTGTAGTATCCTTGATTTTAAAATAACTGGATAGATGAGATCGACACTAAATTATGTGAATGTACCTCATCTATTTAGCGAAAATCGAAATCAAATGATATGGCCACATGTCACTCTTTTATGTCCAAATGTCTAGGGATTTAGTCTGCTTCAAACGAATAAAGGAAAAACATCTGTAAATGCATCTTTTTAAACAAAACAAAAGTGAACCAAAGCTTTTAACTTGTCTTTTAGTTTAAAATAGGAATTAGTTGTGTAAAGTGTTGAGAAATCAAAAGGTTTTAACGTTGTTGCAATATATTCTTCATTGATGTATTCTTACAAATCAAACTATTTATTCTTCATATTTGAATCAACCCACCTCTGGAGTATCTTCTTTCACAGTAAATCTGAACCTCGTTTTTAACTGCTGACAAAACAGTGTCAGTACCTTGGAAAGAGGTCAGACTGATGACAGATTGAAATGAATCCCTTTTCATTGTCATATCACACAATGATTGACTTCAATCCATATTTCATAAATATCAGTTGCTTCATACATGAAATGAAATACCGTTTGAAACGGTAGCCAGTTATGAAACTCAGCCATGTAGAAAACATATTGTAGTCCTTAAAGTACCAATTTTAAGTTATATCTGTATAACGGTAATTCAACAATAAATTGGCCCATTTTCGGATTGACGTTAACAAGAATTAGAGTTAAAGGATTCCACGACGGGTAGTGCGGGCAAGACAAGGGATGCTTACTCTTTCAGACACCTGGTCATACTCCTTGTTTATAAAGGAATTCGTGCGATTCCTTCCAGGTTTGACATTCGTGATTTTGACAGCCGGATTGACACTGATTTTGAAATTTAGGACTCAACGACGGGTGGTACGCGAAGGACAGGGGACACATCCAGGGCACTGATCCCACTTCTTATTTGTAAAGTAGTTCGTAGATTACAATCCTTTGTTTTTTTTGTTTTCGTATTATCTTTGAGTTTGTCTTGTCTCTTTGGACTATGTACTTTTGATCTCTCACATGGGTATTCTACACTGAACTTACCAACTGTCATATAGCAATACTGACATTGATCTTCTTGAGCTGCATTAATTACCATCAGCACATCTCAGTCATAAGTATTGACATTTTTACTTCTCAGACACCAAATACCGTTTTTACCCATCCCAAACAGCCTTTCCTGAATCCGGTGACTTATGTCTCTGCTCCTCAGCCAGCCAAGAATGATATCGTTTGAGAGTCGTTTGTTATTTTGGTGGAGAGTTATGTAATTGGCACCGTGGCTCTTTTACGGTTGCTTAGGCGTTCTACTTTGGTTCTAATGGCATCTCAAGACATAATTGGTCTTTTTGTGCTGTTATACACATTGACTAAACCGTTATTCAGTTAGAATTATTCGTGCGCCTATGAAAAAATAATTTGAAATCACCCTGGTTTTTGTAGGGTTCGTGTTACTCATGCTTTAGTTTTCAATTTAGTGTTCTGTGTTTTTCTTTTGTTTCATTTTGTTGGCCATGGTCTTGTCTGTCTTCTGACGATTTCTGTGTGCCTCTTTTGTGTCTTCAAATTCCTTATACATGAATTAACTACAATGAAGCGGGATCGCTTGTGTAACGGTCGAAGACCGTATGCGTATTTTCATGCGGTTCGACTTTACGCGTACCGTCAGACCGTATGATTATATTAGATTAGTGTTTTGAGCTAGATCGTACGATTTTACGACTAAAACAGGGTAACGGTTTAATGCAACCTCGTTATATTGCTAGTTTTAGGACCTGGTCAAATTTTGGCGATATGCAAGTTTGGCAATAGAGTGAGGGAGTATTTACATGAAAACTTCAGTAATTTTGGAAAATAGAGACCATGCATAAGTGGTGAAGTAAGTAAGGGGTCGCTTTTATATAGGGACGGAAAGATCTTCTCCTCAAAAACCGCTTGGCAAATTGGTACCAAACATAACTGAAACAATTATTATGCATTCTCTTCTCATAACTATATACCACACCGAACCGGGATTAAGATAGGTCTTTATGGGAGTTTGACTTAAAAGTCTTCTTTTCTAAATCTGGAGTTCCAACGGGTACCAAACATAGATTAATGGCCCTTAAATCTCCCTGTACCAAAATCGTATCCGGAATCCCAACCAATGAACCAAGATAACACAGCTGAATATGCATACGCACTGTAACATTATCATTTGTATATACACATGTATAAAAAAGCATTGTTGATGCAAAACATTCAATAAGGAACTTTTTCAACTAGCCGCATATTTTCCATGCCAAACAGCGACATCACTATGTTTAAAAAAACGGTGAGTGTTCACAGTGATACATTGTGGTTCCTCCTAAAGAAAATTGTTAGTGAAGTCATATTTCTGATCCAGGCAGTAATTGCGAAGAAAACCAAATCAGAAAACGGGCTCTTCGCTTTTTCCGCCTGGAGGTTGTGTTCCCAAGAAACCTTCCTGTTTATCCTGAAATGACCTATACCGGGTTGGAAAATTGGCAATGTGGCAGTTGTCTTTAAAAGAGGCATTTGCTTATCCTTCCGAAACACCTGAGTTCACCATGGGTTTTTCTTGGGGTCCATATTATATATATAGTTGTATGTTTGTTTTTAGTTTTATATGTATACTGTATATGTTATATTCCGTCTTGTTCATGTCTCTCGACTATCCTCTTTTGTCTGACCCTTTGGTTTCTTTCAATCCTTCTTTGAGATAAGACTAGTCGGGTCAAGTAAAGTAACTTAATACAGGCTGAAAATAAAAGAATATAACGTCTTAATGTCGAAGGTATATATAAAACGTGCATTTGAGAAAACAGTTGGTAAAATTACATCTTTAATGCATACGAAGCGAAGCGTTCACTGTAATACAATTACAAATATCAAATTGGCAGGGTTTAGCTGCTCATCAACATTTAACTGTATACTTGTATATTTCAACAAAAGCATAGAGTAGTCAGTGGGACAAAATGAGTACCATAAAAGTCTTTCTATTATTATTATATCAGTGAAACATGCATAATTACAAAGTTACTAATAAAATGAAAACTGATATAGATTAAATATCATTAGATTGTGTTATATTATGCTAAATGTGGATCTCAATTTGTATCTTAATAAAGAGAAGTGGAATTTTGACTATAACTCATGGCGTACACTCCGGTTTGGTTGGCATTCCCAGCAACATCATTATTTGTGCGATTCTTTTGTTTTTGGCACCGCATGCATTTTAGTATAGCTCGCTTAATTCTATAGTTCCGAATACCATAAATAAATGGAATTAAACAAGCACTACATATAGTAATAGCCAGTGCTGCTATGAAGGCTTGTGACGACATCTTCATTTTATCTTCCATACCATCTGTCTGGATCAACACAAACACGACGAAAATTGGCAGCCACATTAACAAAAACAGAACTACTACGAGAATAAGAGTTTGAATAACTCTATAATCCCTTGCGTCTCGCTGTCGTTGTCTTTTACCAGCCTTTGTGTTTATATTAGTATTCATGTTTCTGATGCTGGCAATAGCACGTCGTGATTTACAGAATCTCTTTAAAATCAAAAAGTAGTTTATTCCTAATATAATTAACGGAATAAAAAATCCAAACACACATAAAAATATTGTAAACAAGACGGATATACGAAATCCTAACACTGGCCAGACTAATGTGCATATCTTAACACTTCGAGATCCCAGAGGGAACTGTTTAACAACAAAATACATGGCGATCGGAGAAAACAACGAAAGTCCAACAAGCCAGATAATACCAATGAGCAGAAAGGACATTCTTGGAGTGATCTTTTTGGATGACGGTCTGTTGATGCAAACATAGCGATCAATACTGATCATGGTCATTGTCCAGATGATGACAAATCCAGATACAAATAATATAAAAACCATCATATGGCATATAAAACCTCCTAAAACCCAAGTCTCAACGATACGTTGTGTTGCTATAAGTGGACTTGTAAGAGTGAAAAATACATCAGCTACTGCCAGATTGCAAATGAAGTAGTTAGTCACAGTCCTCGTACTTCTAGTGTTTATAATCTGATAGAAAATTAAGATATTTACAAACATTGATATAAAAAACAAGACGAGATAAATAGACGCCTCCAGATATGGCAATCCTGTCCATGGCCGGTTGAATTCTGAGAAGAAGGTAAAGTAAGATCGGTTTCCCCATCCAGCCTCAAAGTCATAGAAGTAAGATTTATTGAGAGTAGTATCCATTATTTCCTTATAATCTGAAAAAATAGAAAAAGAATATAAAAATGACTGAAAATTTACAAGACGACTAAAAGTACGCCTTTATGATATCACTAATTTACTTTCAAGTACTTTTCGTGAATGTTTTTATCACAATCACTGCTGTAATTATCCAAGATAAAATCGTTTGACATGTATATTGTTACAGTCGAGAAGATAATTATAGCAATCTTCTAGTGGATTTTCCAACTATACAACCCATTGAACGTTCAATGTCCATCATACAGAAACAATATTCTGAGTAAAAATCAAAACAAATATTGACAAAATATTATTTAATTAAAAAGGTAAGAGCATAAGCGAACGACCATTTAACTTTGTGAGGGGGGAGTGGTTTTTTCGCACTAAGCGAAATGTTTTTTTAAAGTTTTTTGAAGCGATTAGTCGCATTTTTTTTCAAAAGGTAACACTACGCTATATGAGGGGAAACTGGCTTCATTTTTTTCATAAAGTTGAGAATCAGCATATTTTTGTTGTTGAAAAAACATACCCCTTCAGAGATAAATGGTCGTTCCTTAATTACAAAAAATGTGCGAAAATTTAGTTTCATATATTACACTTTATTTTCTGATAAAACATTTTTCCGATATCGATGTGTTGGCAATTAATTCTGAAACTAATTATAAAATATTTAATTTGCTTTTTGAATTTCCCTGAACATATTTGCTAATTCTGTCACCAAGAACGTTCTTTTAAGCAGTGGAGTTCCAATATACTAATACCGCATGCGTAAAGTTCATAAAAATGTCGCTTTATGATTTAATCTAAATCCGTGGTCTGTTTCCTAAATTCGTGACATGGGATTAATGATTTGATTGACTAGGCCGGTTGTCAATAAAATAATCTATTAGACACTCAAAGTTTTTCAAAATGTCGAGATCTTGTAAGGTTATATCTTTCCTGTAAAAATTAATAGTTTTTATTACTTTTCCTATTCTATCACTAGTAGAATATCTTTGTGAGAACTCGAGGTCCAAAATGTCAGAATAGTCGCAAACAAACAAATGAGTAACACAGAACCAAAAAGAACACAAGTTCGGACGTAGGGCCAGCTAATCCGGAAGAGTACGCTTTTTTGTCTGACGCGCTGCAAGTTTATACAGAAATATAGAAAAAGTTTGATATGATTGTCCTTAAGACAGCAATTCAAATCATGTAAATTACAAACATTTACAGATTGTCCTAATGCCCTCAGTAATAAACACACATCCACATCATACGGCAAATTGCCCACATATTCACATCCAATAGCATATTGCCCACCTTCCTCCAAATATCGACCAGATAAGTATAGGTCTACAATGTAAAACATGTAAAATTTGAACATCCACTAGATTACTGCTTCAGGACTTAACACAAGCCTGTCGGGGTTAACCAGTTTTGTAAGTACTTAATCTCCCCATAACGTGGGACAGTGCTGTGACAAAATAACAAAATAACATTAAAACCAAACTTAAAAAAACAACAGCATACGATTTAACTTTTGAAGTTGATACATACTACGCAGACAATATCAAATAAGAAAGAGACATCAAGATGTACCGACATTGAAGAAATATCCGAATTATTTGACAGAACGCAGTTGATAACAAACCTGGTTCTCGTAAGCCAAGACATCAATCAATCAAAACACGTCCTGTTGGATTTAGTGTAAAAAAAAATCATATATAGCCAAACAAATAGTAGTATTGTGCATGTGCTAAAATTAAAAAGTATCGACAAACAAAAATTTAACAAAATAATGACTGATATTAGTTTTGATATAAATTGCTGAAGAGAGAGTACATGTTGATACTGAAAAAGACAATATAAAAACTAGAGGCTCAGGAGGCAATCGGCAAACCTCGGGTGACTCCGCTACTCTACCTCAATCCCTCGGCTGAACTACGAGATTTGATATGTGTCTACGCGCTACATTAATTCGCCGAAAGTTGACAGTTTCACCAATAAGTGTATATCCGAGTTTAATATAGTACCAGAAATAGCAACATTTAACACCTCCACATAGAAGAATGGTAACATTATATACCTTAACATAGAAGATTTCCGAAAGTAGACCAATGGCAGCTGACATAATACAGACGAGGTTTGAGGAGGGTACGGACTCGACCGAAGTTGCGACGAGTGGAAATGTAATTGACCCTATTATATCAATCGATTATCCCAAAGTTTTATCCAGTATTTTAAAGCATTTTTTACGTCATGCTATGTTTTTTGCCATTTTTCAATAAAATTTGATATAATCTTTCGTTAAACAATCGACTTGTTTCTTGTAAATGTCGAGGAACACATGAAAAGTTTTCTTGAAAATTACGCCATTCTGACTGCATGATATTAATTCTGCTTGGACGAATTTTTAAACTACTTGAATGATTATGCAAAAATATACTCACGGAAAAAACAAACTGTGCAAGGTTTTCGCATTACTTAAAATATATACCAAATATTTTTTTCTAACAATAATTACAATAACATCATCAGAGAACAATTTTTTGTCTTTTAAACAAATCTGCATGACAATGTCAATGTGCGGCCATTTTGAAGACAGTGATGATGAAAACGAAATTTACAAGCGTTAGTAACGGGTATATCTTCCATTTGTATCGATGCATGCAACAAAGCGTGGCCTCATTGATGACACCAGATTATGAACAAAAGCTTGTGAAATGTTATTCCAGATGTTGACAAGTGCTGGACCGAGTTCCGCCAATGTAACGGGCGGATTCGGAAGTCGTCGAAGTC
>JAULBM010019616.1:0-11407 GCA_032357055.1 Geukensia granosissima | reverse complement strand
GTCTTTCGTTTCATTTTGTTGGCCATGGTCTTGTCTGTCTTCCGACTTATGATTTCTGTCTGCCCCTTTGGTATCTTTGAATTCCTTTTACTGGTTAAGGCAATTATTCTATTGTCTTGTGTAATCTAAGATCAATAAAACTTTCATTTACATGTACCATTAGATATGTTTTAGAGTATGTTTATTTTCCTGTTAAGACTCATCTGGCATGGAGAGGTACAAGTCCTCTTCCAATATGGTTTTGGGACATGGTTTTGGAATAGTGAATCCTTTCCACCTCTGGGAATAGATCATTTTTTTTTATATGTAAAGGTAAGTTCTATAGATTGAAGAAAATCTTTCATGGAAACTATAGTAAATTTTGAAAAAAGGACCTTTGAAAAATGTGACATTAATTGAGTGACCGTCATTATAGAGGGGGTTATAATGAGTGTGCACTGTGTACATGTATATTCATATGGTTGGGGTGCTAGTATCATCCTGAATTTTGACTTTAAATCTTTGTATAGGCTTTAAAAGGAGATACACATATCTATTTTTTCATACGGGTCAAACAGAACCTATTATTGTATTAATTATCTGTTTATTGGATAAGTGACTTCAAATCTAAAACAATCAGGAAAAGTGGTGGCTATTTAAATAAATGTAAGTGTAATGGTTATTAACATGTATGTTCTACACATCATCTTGATCCTTTAAGACATATGAAACTGATTTTAACAACCTTTATAGAACACAAAAGCTCTCAAACTAATAAAAAAAATCATTAACTATGAATAAAGTGGGAAAAGGGAGATAACTTTTGCACCATACTGTACATAATAAAATTCTTTACTTTTAAAAGTGGGATCCCTGACTGTACATGCTGTTGATACTTTGCTCAATACCTTGTTTTCTTTGGGTATTTATATTTTTACACTAAATCCAGCCAGATGTGTTTTGATTAATGTGTTAGCTTAAGAGATCTGGATGTGTTATAAACTGTATTTAGATTTTTTTACTAGCTGTAGGGAATTGTGTGTACATTTTAGAGGTCAGTACATCTTGTTTTATTTACAAATAAAACAAGAGACTTAGGTTTTTATGTTGTTTTGTCAACTGTTCCAGGTTAGGGGAGGGTTGATTACTCACAAACATGTTTAACCGGACACATACTTTATGTGCCTGTCCCAAGCCAATAACCTGTAATCCAGCAGATGTTTTTATGTTTCAATTTTACTTGTTTTACATTGTTTACTTATCTGACATATAATTGTTACATTTGAATATCATCAAATTGTATTTCTTGGGGACTTTTAAAGTTTGCAATAAGGTGTGGATATTTACATGTATCCATTCTTGAAGGATTTAGGACAAGCTCTAGATGTTTGTAATTTACAGGTCTCATGGACAAGCATACATTGTACCGCATTTCTTTATTCTAATTGATTTTTTTACAAGCCATTGTTTGAATTCTAGTTATTTTGGCACCACACATAGTCAAGTGGGCATCTCGGCACATTGTCTGGTTAACTACTGGCACCTTGTCTAATAGATCGGCACTTTTATCATTAAAAGATTGGTTTGAAAAACACCTTTTCATATTTTTAGAGGAAATAACAGGTGAAAAATCTGATCTAGCAAGTTGAAAATTTGGTAATAGCTAAAAATAACGAGGGTAACACTTAATGCCCCCGACCGCCTAGCGCTGGGGGCATAAAAATCACTGTTAAAAAGTAATTATATCAAAAAATTAATTTACTTTTTGAAACAGTCATATAAAAATATATGTATATATACATGTTATTAAAATTTAAATGTTTTATTAATTTCATTAGAACAAATTAAAATAGAAAATACATAATTTAATATAGATTAAAACAAGGCCTTTTCCATATCCATGCAGATATCATCCCGAGACCTCTACACATTGTTATATCCGCCCAAGACACAACTCGAGGGCTTATATGAGTCAACTATGATAACTAGGCTGATGTTGAAAAGGTCATGTTTTAAACTGTTTATTGCATATTTACAGTGTTATTACAGCTGACAAAGTAATAGAATGTTATAATGTAAATGAAATTTAAAGAAATTGACAAGAACAAACTGCTTTGAAAATTTGTAAAATCAAAGGTATTGCACATATGTACATAGCAAAGCTTTAAACAAATTCATAAACAAGACGAGGATTTTCCAGAAATATTCTGATAATTGTTTTATTTTTTTACAACCTTTGTCTGCATAACATAAGTTTCCTGAGGACAAGAATAAAATACGTAGTTATGGCAATAATGTAAACTGTAAGAAGATAATTTAATGTGCAGTCATATTATAGAAACCAAAATCCAAGTTAAATAAGGCGCATGCGACATACTTGATAAAGGGTTATCACCCTGGGTGGGCTGCAACAGGTCTGGTATTTCCAGTTATATTACATATGAGTTATAATGTTAAAAAGTATGTAATAAATTCAAATATTTTATTTATCAAATATTCTGCTTAATGTTATATCAAGATCCCTGATTGGACCAAGTCCTGATTTGACTATTATTCAGGTGCAAAATTATTTATTAATATGGGTGCTGAGTGCCAATATGACTTTTTACTTGTTGTACATCATATTACACTTGTGTTTTCTTACTTGACATCCTATTTAATACATTTCTATTCATTTTTTTCCTCCGCTCCATTTGTTTGATTTTTGCTTCATCATTTTCTGAAGTGTCACTTTCTCCTGTGTTAACTTGAACGCGTAGAGCACTGAGCCTACTGCGTCTCTGTTCATCTCTTCTGGTTCTTCCCCTTCCTCGGTTTTCTGATGGCACATTTCCACGAATCACAATACTTTCAAACTCGGCTAAATTATTAAACGCTGTTGGATTTTTATGAGGCAAGTATACGTTTTCTGAATAAAGCACTTTAAGGGGGTCTAAATTTGGCGATGCAAGGTTTAATTCATCTGGGATATTCTCATTGGATTCTACTTTCAATTCTCCCGCAATATTTTCCATGGGCGCAGCCATATTTTATCTAAAAATAAAACAAATATGATTGTTCCGTAAACACTTTTTCGTTCTCTGAAATTCCTTCACTTGAAGGGTTTGCGAACCATTTTATCTGTTAAATAATAAGTTTAAATTTAATTATATTTATACTGATAACAACTGTTTGATAAACAAATAAAAACTAAGATCGAAATAAATATAACAACCGGAATAGTAATCATTATTTTTGGTCAATCGTCGTTGCCGTTAGACACCGAAGACGCCATCGATTTCCAAAATTACCTCGAGAAATGCCACCAAAGAAAGGAAAGAAGGGTAAAAAAGGGAAAAAAGGAAAGAAGGGAGGAAAGGGAGATAAAGATGAAGGTGGTGCTGAAGGTCAAGAAAAACCAAAGACCCCTGAACCATCAGAAAAAGAAGTGATTTTGCAACAGGAGTAAGTTTGATTTTTTGAACATCCATTTTATTTTGGCCAACTTTACCTAATTTTATGGAAAATCTCTCAGAGAGCTCGTTAAAGTGAAAATCACAAATGAAGAAAAGGTAAATTACATTGGATGTCCAGGAAAAATTATTAGAATACCTAAACGTTTTTTTGAAATTTTGGCCTTCATTTACTTTAGGGGACCCAATGAGACTAAATCTATTCTCACCCTACTGTAAGATTCACATCCAGGTAAAAAACAAATTATGTCAAGTATGCAAATATCTTATTTTGTTCCAATACATCTGGTATCAATTCATATCGATTTGTATCAACAGATATTCGTATCAACAATTCGTTTCAATTCGTATCAACATTTTTATTCTGTACAAAGTATTCATAAATAACTATACACAAATAAAGAAAGGTATATATTGCTGTAAATATGACGCTTTTACAAAAGTATCATGTCTAAAAATTCTTGAATTAAAAATAAATGACAAATTATTTGCCATAAAATGTAAATAATTAACAATTCTCGATTATCTGATACTTCAATAATTTGTCTTACTATAAATGACATTAAATATAAAGAAATCTTAAATCGTACCAACTATAATTCTCTCCACATGAAAAACGATGTGAATCCTATAAAAACCAAATCAGGAAATGGCCGTAGTGAAGGGGCTTATACAAACTGACATCAGGGAATTTGCGTAACGCCACAAAGAGTTCACTAAACTGACGGCAAATAAAGTAAAATGAAATAGCGCCATAATAACATTATACAAGAATGTTATAAGTACATGACTTCTTGTGTATTGGGATTCTGTCATACTACAAACTTACACAGTCATTAACTGTATATAATAAATAAACAATGTATACTTTAAGAACACAATGTTCATAACACAACCCACCATGAAATTCATAAGGAATTTCATCAAAATCAAATATTTAGTAGATCTACATGTCATTTAAAAAAAATACATTCATACTGACTTGTCCTGAAGACAAATACATATAAATTTTCCTCAAAGAATGAAAAAGAAAAATATATGTGACTTATAACTCATACATTTATACATGAACAAATTAATAGCATTCTAATTAACACAAATTTGAAATTGGTCTGACTAAAACTGTTGAACGAGTTTTGATCACACAGCTTCGTATAAACCCATCCCTACCCAAAATCACTTTGGTAACTCTGCCCAACGGCCACTGCCCTCTGGGAACATTTTCCTGGGCTACCAGCACCATGCACCTTCTCGAAGATTTCTTTTTGGGCGTTGCCATTTTTCAGGATTCTGTAGAAGGGGTAAGTACTCACGAATCCATCTTTTCCAGAAAATGTTTGCTAAATATTGCACTTGTCTCCACCATCTATGTGCATAAAGGTCATCCTTTTTAAAAAATACCCTGAGGTAAGCAATGGTTGCTTTTCATTAGCAATCACATACTGGGAGAGAGTGCCATTGGATCATTCGGATCATTTCTCACTGGTGTAATCGGTCTGTCTTAAAGTATTTTCTTCACTTCTGCCATAAATGTTAAAAGCTGCTCCTCAGTTAGTAGCTGCTCCTTTGCTAGAGCTCTTAAAATTTCACAGGTTGACCCAATTAATCCTTCCCAAGCGCCTCCCATGTGCTTAGATGTCATTGGGTTGAAATGCCAGTCAATCTCATTTTGCAAAATTATCCATATCTTTTCAAATTGCAATGTCCTGACCTAACAATCAGTGGACCTAAATAGTCAATCCCGATGTAAGTGAACTGTGGTTTATTGGGTGTAGTTTGTTCTTCTAATAAAGATGCCATCTGTTGACTACATAACGGACTATTTCTCCTTTTGCATGGAATACAGCGATTGATTATACTTTTTACTGTACTCGGACCTTTAAATATCCAATATTTTTGGCGTGTTTCTGCGAGTACTTGTTGCCTGCCATCATGACCCATTATTTCATAGTAGAATTGTATAATGAGAGTTCATGTAACATGACTTTTGCTTGGAAGTATTACCTGGTAATTTTTAATTTCTTTGTGATTTATACGTCCCTTTATTCGGATGAGGTTCTGGTTCAAGAAAGGATTTAATCCTTCCAGACGACTACTCTTTTTTATGACTGTCCCTTTCTTTAAGACTTTGATCTCATCTGAAAAGTGTTTGATTTGTACGTTTGCCAATATTTCTTTTGTAGCAAGTTGGAGTTCTGAATATGTAAGATCATCACATTTCAGTTCTAATTCATGCATTAAATATTTTCGTCTATGGTAGCATTTGTATTGCAGGAACCAGGCAACAGCTTGTCCAAGTTTCATCCAGTCAGAAAAATGGCTTACCAGATCATTAACTGTATCAGTCGTAGTCGAATTTACTGCAATCACCTTCTTAAGTTCAGTGTCATTTTCAGGAATACTTGTGTGGTTATTAGCAAGATCCTTTAGCCAATTAGACGGTTCTTATCCATAAAGCCACATATTCATTTTTGGCAAATCGGACGGATCCAATCCTGTTGAAGCAATATCTGCTGGGTTTGATTTTGTGTTGATATACCAACTCTGATCGGGGCTACTCAGGGTTTGGATCGTGTTAAACGGTTAGCGACAAAGGTTTTGAATCTTCGTGTAGTGTTTCGTATATAGCCAAGTACAATTGTTTAATCAGTCCAGAACGTTACACTGTTAATTCTTATCTCAAGCTCGTCCATGATTATTTGGTACAAACGGCAGGCAGTTACGGCTCCTGATAATTCCAGTCTCAGCACAGACATCTGCATTATTGGTGCTAATCGCGTCTTTCCCATTACCAGTGAGCAAGTAATATTATCATCGACATCTCTTAATCTCAAATATGCCCTTGCTTCATGCTCCATATCCTATTTCTGATCCGTCGCTGAAGATGTGCAACTCTGCGCTTACAACTTCATTAAATTAGTCCAGTTTAAAACAGCAGTTAAGTGAGACGTTCTCTAGGCACGGCAACTGTTGTAACCAGTCTCTCCATTGTTCCATGTGGTTCTGTTGAATGGGTTCGTCCCATCCCAACTTTGCCTTGCATAAGCTTTGAATTAAAAACTTGGCTGTAAATGTCACTGGTGATACACCAAGTGGATCGTAAAGGGAACTCACAGTTGAAAGAATTCCGCATCTTGTTGGTGGCTTCTCTGCAACCTGTACTCTAAAATTAATGTTATCTGAGTTGGTAAGGCGTCATTTGGGTTAAGATTCACCGTTGACTGAGCTCGCTCGGATTTTGCAATCGCCTCGATTACCTGTCTGCTATTGCTTACTGTATCCACTTTGTGAGTCGGAATCCACCTAGTTTCATGAGTGCCTGTAGGTGGGTTGTAAGTTTAATGGCATGTTTTTCAGTCAGTACAGATTTCAGGCAGTTGTCGACATAGAAGTTTTTGTCTACAGTTGCTACTACTTCTGGGTCCTACAAATGAGCGTTTTCTGTTGCTGTCCGTTTGATTGCATATATTGTGCAACTTGAAGAAGATGTCGCTCCAAACAAATGGACATGCATACAATAGTGTTTCGGTTACTTCGTCAAATCACCATCGGGCCACCAAAGAAATCGTAGTGCATCACAATCTTCATCTACTACACAAACCTGATGAAACATTGCCTCAATGTCGGCTGCTAAAGCTACACTTTCTTGTCTAAACCTGATTACTACACCTACCAGACTGTTCATAAGATCAGGTCCTTGCATTATTTGGCAATTAAAGGAAATACCTTGATATGTGGCTGCACAGTCAAAAAAGACTGGTACTTACCCTGGCTTGTTGACATTTGTTACAGGGTGGTAAGGTAAATACCATACCCTTTTGAGCTGGAAACCGTGTTTGAAATCTCCTTTGCATATCCCTTTTCAATGTACTTGCTAACGGTTTTTGTGTACATATTATGTAAGTTTACATCTTTGGACAATTTATGTTTCAATTGGTCTAATCTAGCGTGGGCGAGTGTTATATTGTTAGGCAAAGTGCAGTCTCTGTCTAGCCATGGAAGTTCTAGTTTATAGTGTCCATCCTCATAAGTAATCATCTCTTCCATAATTTTCAAAGCCTTTTTATCTTCTACTGACATACCATTTTTATAGTCGTGTATCGATTCACTGAAGTCTTTTGTCCACATACGTTCAAGCTGCTGTTGTAACAAAACATCTTTTGATTCACTGAAGTTAATGTGAGCGTACTGTTTTCTAGTTTCTTTTGAGCATGTAAAAGGTCCTCGGACGACCTATCCCAGCAACGTTGTATTGCGTAGGGCTGACAGCTGTCCCCGGATCTTACCTCAAGGGAAATGTGAACACCAGGGGAATCAGTTCCTATCAAAAGCATAACTTCTTCTGCATATATCTCTGGGATTTCTTAATCCAATAAGTATGCCAAGTCTCTGATATCTGCATTTCTGGCTGCGGAGCATGTTGATATTGGTAGTTGTTTAAGGGACCAAACTTTTTCAAGCCCTATAGACTTATCGTTGCTACTGTTGATGGCTTTAACATTAAGGTTTACCTCATGTCCTTGTATAGTTCCAACAGAAGAGTTTACAGTAGATATCATAAACGAGACTGGTTTGCTGGTTACATTTAACTTCTGTAATAGGCGTTTGTCATAAAGAGATTTGTCGGCACCATCGTCTAATAGGGCATAAGTTGTACAAGAGTTAACATTCCCTCTGTTACCATTACAGGAATTATCCCTCCGTTACCGTTACAGGAATTATTCCCAAACAATTTTTAACAGACGTATGATTAGTAGACTCAATTAAACGGCTGAACTACTGAGTGATCAAACTCAGGCTTAGCCCATCCATGCAATTAAAAAATTATGCTTCCTATTACAATCAGATACATTACATGCTTGTGGTTTTCTACACTTGCTAGCAAAATGATTGCTCTTCAAAAAATTATTACAGAGTTTAAGTTTGCGTATCAGTTTATACCTATCGTTTAAACTCATGGACTTAAATTTATCACAACATGACAAATCTTTACATGTACATGTACAACTTTGACAGACCTGTTTCTCTTTAAATACCTTGCCCTAACTTTTAGTGGCTAATGTATTTACTCTGACGCTGTCATTATTGGAACCATGCCTATAACCTACTCTTGACCTAGATTCATTCTTTGTGCGGTGATTTTCAGTACAAATTCAGCCTGACAATACGACGTAAATTTTCTGAATTATCTATGTCTGATTTAAAACCTAATTGTGACAATGTAATATCGCATTTCTGCATCTCTAATGACAATTTTGAAAGACCAGTAATATTGGACGCTTTAAGTGGAGCGCCATTTACTAAATTATCAACATAAGATCGAGCAATTACATGGGGTCTACCATACCTTGAATGTCATATTGTTTTAGCACAATTATACCCTTCATTTGAATCTTAACAAAACACAGTCCTCTATATTGTCCCATGCTTCACCTTTACAATACTGTATCAGGTAAGTAAGTTTTTGCTGATTGTCACCAATTTTGTTCTCTATGTTCCTCTCAAAATTCCTGATAAACTTCATTTAGTTTGTGTGACTTCTGTCAAAGGTTAATAGTTCAGGTTTCTGCAAGTTGAATCCTTCTTGA
This sequence comes from Geukensia granosissima, assembly GCA_032357055.1. Taxonomy (NCBI): domain Eukaryota; kingdom Metazoa; phylum Mollusca; class Bivalvia; order Mytilida; family Mytilidae; genus Geukensia; species Geukensia granosissima. Next base: position 2,388 of record JAULBM010019616.1, on the reverse strand, counting down.
AGAGTGGCTGCTAACTGCTGGAACGCATTGTTCACACTGCTCTCGGAATTAAGTTGAATCTAATCACTGTAGATTTATGGTTGCAATTGTTTGAATCTTTCACAAAGTTTACCATATAACTGTTTAACGTATTCCACATTGTCACAGGACATTTTATTTTTCTCAAGTTCTTTGTACAGTTTCATCATTTGAGCCCGATGTGTACTCCGTGTCTGTCTTAAATTATTACAGCGGATTTCATGCTTCATTTGATGAAGATGAACTCCAAAACCTCTATCAGTTTACCTGTACTGATGAATGAACTGCAGTTAAATATCCTTCAGATGAAACTGGTGTTGCTAAATAATACAATAGGTATTGTTCCAGTGAGAAGGTGGAAGTTTAAATCAATCATGGTTGATTAAAACACCTAAAGTTTCTGTGTTTCAGTAGTAAAGAAATTCATACATACTAAAAATATTAATTTTATCACCTTAGGTGCAAGAAGTATATTTTCTTAATTCATTGAATAAATTTTACTAACTTGCAAATAATTTGGCTGTTTATCTCTTTGTATCTCATATTCAACTTCACTTTTAAAACTGTTATGAAGCATTTGAAGACAGAATTGCTTCAAAAAATTTTTTTTTAATTTGGATGTTGGAATTTAAGACACTAAGGTAAATTGATAGAGGAGTTGGAGTTCATCTTCAGCAAATGAACCATGAAATTCGCTGTAATAGATATTAAACAGACTTTCAGAGATTTTATTAATAGATGTTGTATTGCACCTATTTTATTTTCCCAGGAATTCTATGCTGTAAATTCTTACTGCAATTTTGACTTGTAGTATGCTGAAAAGAGTAATTTCTAATCCACTTCTCCTTCTCAACCATTCAATAGAAATTAATCAAATTTGTTGCCGTCAATGTTTGCCTTTCTTGGCAAATAGAAAGCAGACGACACATGTGTTCTGGAGATGACTTAATACTAAGTATTATCCACAGGTTGATGCAATTAATTTCTCACATAAATATATATTTTACCTAAAGCTAATGGAGGTTTACCACTTTATGATAAAGCATATACTTTCCTATGATTGGTCAGTAGTATGGTGTAATTATTAAGATTTATGGAAAATCTCCATTGGTTGTTTGTAAAATTCTGTGAAAAATATGTTTTTTTCAACATAGCAGTGTGTGATATTCTAAAAGTATGGTTTTATTTAAAAGAAGGAATATGGAATATATGCCAGGAAAAACAATCTACATTTTTTCTGGATTGTGTACAGCATAATTTTTCGTTAAGATGTTGCCTTTAGTTCACTATTTTCTGTGGGGCACGAAACAAAATCTTTTAAAAATAGTGCCTTGCATTCTAGTTTATAAACTAGATAAAAGGAACAGATTTCACAACTTTATATTATATTTCTCGTGAGTTACTCCTGTAATGTTATAAAAGAAATGCTAATTTCACCAAAGCTCCTAATTTTCCAACCTTCAATGGCATGATGAAAATCACAAAAGTAAATCATTGCTAAAGTTGTCATTAAAATAAGGTGGTTTATATACTACATTGTACATAATTTGTCCTCTTTTAAGTATATATATATATGTATTTTTTAGCATGCCCAGATGAGCTGTTTAACGAGCTATGCAAGTCTACTTCTGCAAAATTTATCAAGACACTGAAGGAAATTAACATTGCTTTCCTGCCGACAGAATCACAGACCTATTCACTAGACTCCCGTGAAACATTCCAGTTCTATTATAACCCTGTACGTCAGGCAGGTCGCACAATCAACTTGGAAAGATGTGCAGAACAAATAGCCACTCTTTGTGCCACTTTAGGGGAATACCCAGCTGTTAGATATAGAAGGTAATTTTGGACACTCCATGTTATTAGTGACATTTTTTTCACAGGGTTTTAGATGACTGTTCAGTATTTTGCTGTGTAAAGTTAATTATATAATTATTTAGCTTAAATAATTATTACTTGGAAACATGTCTGCCATAGATAATTCTAGCCATTTCTTTTCACAGTGAATTTGACAAGAATGCAGAGTTTGCACAGATGGTACAACAGAAGCTAGATGCTTATAGGGCTGATGACCACACTATGGGAGAGGTAAAATATTGTTTTATTTGGGGGGTGGGGTTGCCATGAGAGGCTTTCACAGATGGTGTACAGATGCTAGATACTTACATAGCTGATGACCACAATATGGGAGATAAAATGTTGTTTTATTTGGTGATATGCCATGGGAGGGTTTTAGATTAGTTTTCTCAGATGGTGAATGGAAGCTAGATACTAACAAGGCTGATGACCACACTATGGGAGATAAAATGTTGTTTTATTTGGTGATATGCCATGGGAGGGTTTTAGATTAGTTTTCTCAGATGGTGAATG
>JAULBM010019605.1:0-11408 GCA_032357055.1 Geukensia granosissima | reverse complement strand
CCATTCAAACCACTTTTTCACCAATAGTAAAAAATTCTTTTAGGGAAGAAGGAAATATTTTGCACTAAAAATGACGACATGCCTAGATACATTTTCTGCAAAAAGTATGCCATCTACATCCCATTTAAAAATCTTCAAAATTGTAAAATAGCGATTTCCAAAGTGAGCTGCGCTGACAGTAGGTATTGTTCAAAATAGTTAATTTTAAATAAGAGACCCACTTGGTGCAATTTTTGTGGTCCAACTAGGGGACCTGATATTTTAATCAATAGAAAATTGATATTTTGTCTACTATATGTCTAGATATAGGAGTTTCATGACAATTGTTCAATTTTCCAACAAGAGGCACATGTGATATTCAGGGGCCCAAAAAGGCTTTAAATGAATTTTTTTAGGAAAAATATAATCATTTAATTTCCTTGATATGGCTGTGGGTTGTGGTTTTGTGTGGTACAAGAGGTCCACATGTGCTACAGCTAATAATAATATTTGTTCCAACAAGAGGACCACTTGGCAGAATTCAAGAGGTTCAAAAGGGAAATTTTGCTCTGTGAATTTATTACAGTAATGATATCTATGGAAAATCAAGGAAAGTTATAAGCATCACGTTAAATGTGGTACAAGAGCGGTAGTGTATGCAACATATTTTATTCCAACCAGAGGCCAACATATCAGAATATGGGGTTCATAACGGGTATTTCTTTCACCTTAATGGTTTTTATATTTAAACTATATATGATGGTATATATTAAAGTAGAATTGTATTAGAAGTTGTTCAAAATAGTTTGTTATAACAAAGAGACTTACTTAGTACAATTAAAGGGGTCCAAATGAGTTTAATTTGTTTTAATAAATTAAAAATTGGTGTTTGGTATACTTTAGGTCTCGATAAACTAGATGCATTGAAAATTGTTCAGTGTTTCAACAAGAGGACATGTAATATTTTGGGAGCCTAAAACGGAGGACACAATCTTTTTTGGAAAAAATAAAGTTTCGGGTATAAAGTAAAGCTGGTGTTTTGCCGACTTTTGTTATGCAAACGTTAGAAATGTAGTAAAATTGTACACAATACTCTTATGTCAAGTATCTGTCTATCATGAACCGTAGAACAGAGATTTAGATTTTTCCGTTTAGTAATTGGAAAAGTTCGTCCTGTATTAAAACTTACTTGAGCAGTAACCGTTCCCATCATTATAAAACCCATCATTGCAGTTAGCACAATGATTTGGTGCAGTACAGCTTCCAGCGCCAAAGTTTTGTGTTGCTCCACCTCGATATATTATTTTGTCCGGATTATATGTTTTATGACAGGCTCCATTCCGATTTGTTTTCCCATCACAAATAGCTGTTAAAATAAATCAGTGATAAAAGACATAATTATGGAAATAGGATGTCTATGAAACAGCCATTAAAAAGTATAAAAAATCAACACTTAGAGGTTAGATAAAGATCTGGACCTCACGACGTCCACATCGTACGCCAAGAAGTAAAAGGTCCAAACACAAAATGGGATGACATTCAATTATAACAATAATAGATCAATCACATTAACAACATAAAACTAGTAACTTAAAAAAACAAAGTAACTACAGCCACTTTACCATTGAAACAAACATGTGAGTGAACGCCCTCAACCCTTCCCCTTAACCTTGGAAATACGACACCCAAACCTTAAAATCAAAATGTATTTGGTCTTGAAGTGCGAAGACATGTCGCTGACCTTCTGTATACAAATAATATGCTACATCGACATCTGGCAGTCAAAATCAAAACCCATTAGAATTGATACCTTGTTTTAAAAGTAAAACATCACTCAAAACCCGCCATTAGGGTTTTGTAATTCTCTGTTGGTAGGTATCGACTTCAAGAGCTTAAACTCCTTGGGGCTGCCCGGATATAGAAAAATGCCATTCGGTTTTCACGCCTACACGTAGAACCCTACCAAAGGGACATCCTTTGGTTTGGTGGGATGTATAAATACTAAACTAACGTCCGTTGGAAAGACATTAGACAGTCTGTCTCGTATCTCGAGTCAATATGCGTTTGAAATAAAGAATAAATTGTTCTAAAATAAAACTTAGTTGTTCATATAAAGATAAATATGCTAATTTTTGTCATCTTGGCATGTGTGTATTGATTTTGGCATTGGTTGAGATTTTAACTAGAATATTTTTCATAAATTTAGTTCTAACTTTTTTTAACTAATTTTTGCCCCTCATGTGCCTGATGAATGTTCATCCAGAAACGCTCTAAGTACGCAGATTATATAATATATATACTGTTTAAAAGCTAAACGAAAAATTTGTTGCCGTCATTTCTATAATACATGAGACATTTTAAGCTCTTAATATAAATGCAAGTTGGCACTTTTGAAGAAGACAAAGAATTGTTGATAAATACATTAGAGATGGTGAAAGGTGAGCCGAAGAGCATAGGATCTAACTTTTGACTATTAATGCACACAAGCTTGCTTTATTTGGAACGTCATTTCAATTGTCTTGGATTTGATTGTGTTAATATTTGTAGGCTTTATAAAATATATCATAAATAAGTTTGGAAAGAGTATTAGCTTTTTAATTATTTACTGAGCTATTTCAATGAATCTTGCGAGAAAACAGCAATATGCGTCCCCTGTCCTAAATGATGGTATCAAAGTCCTAATGACTTAAAATGTATGTCATCTCTTTTTTCACAATTTTGTCAAAATATACGTTTTTTGAGCATATTTCGAAAAACTCACCATATGCACAATTATACAAAGTCCAACCTGGACAACAGTATGACACAGTCTTTGGTTCAGATCTGAAACAGGAAGAGGATATTTTGATTAGCTATCTTTAAATTATACTCTCGCTTGCTAAAGATTTTGGCATCTGATGGCATCAAGGAAAAGAAACAAATCTGAGTAAGATATTGTAATAAATTTTTCTCCATTTTGTTGTACAAGAAAATGAAAAGAGATGGGCGAACTTCAGAGTGAATGCACTCCAACCACGAGAGCAACAGAGTAATTTACAATACTAGAGGTATCCACAAGGCCTTCAAAAAGGGTGGAATACCACTCCTTGTGAAAAGCTCCAAATCGCCCCTGAAAAAATTGGGTAAGCGTAAATAAAACTGCTCTTACCTGAAAATTATCAAACTTGTACAACATCAAAACATTAAACAAATTAGACAAACCTATGACCACATTTCGTTACTTGGGACAGGCATATGGGACATGTTGTTGGATTGAACTAGTTTAGTGGGTACCTAAACCCCCTGAAGAGTGGTTAAAGGAAAAAAATCCTTAAAATAAAAAATTCCTTATCTATAAAAAAATATTATTTTCATCATTGTCTATGTTTTCAAAAGTTAACTAGCCCTTACTGTACTTCTGAGTAATAATTCATTATCACCCCTACCTAGTTACAACAAGAAGTTTTTATCTTTTATATTTTTCATATTTTTTTGGGGGGAGGGGGGTTTACCACTTGTTGTGAAACAATATAAAATAGGAGTTGTGGATTGATTGTCTTTAAGACAGCCATCCACCAAATGGCAGTCGATTTAAAACTTCTTCAGGTCCCAATTCGAGTTCAATAATAAAACCATTCATGTACCATTACCGAGGCTGTAAATACAACTAAATACAAATTCAAACACGTCAATCGACCTACTGTATTGACAAATTTGCAAACAAATATCAATAAATGATCAAATAAACAAAGAAAACCACTGGACTACAGGTTCCTGACTTGGTGACAGCCATATAATGTATGTGGCGGGGTTAAACCGGTTTGTGAGCGCTCAGCCCTCCGCTTATTCTAGGACAGTGGTATGACAAAACAGCAATAAAATCACACTATAAAAATTGGTTGAAATGGATTTAACACTTGAGATCGATATTGAACGACAACAAAGTCGATGAATAAAAGCTATTTTCAGTTAGCGAAAGGTTGCTTTTTAAAATTGAATTGGAGTTTATAACTGCCGATTTTATTTCCAATATATTTATTACCTGGACATGTATTTCTATCTTTTTAGGGGTCTCAAATGTAAATAAACTCTTCATATGCTATATGTTAATGGTAATAGTGACATCATAGTTAATAACGGCCCCCACATTTTTTGTTGATCGCCTACAACCTGAAAGTCAACTTAAAATAACAAAGCGGTGGAGCTTCCAAGGGTTAAAATTGGCATTCTCCTAAATATAATTGAAAATATCATAAAAGTTTTCCACCACACCCCTTTTTGGGAAAAGACATTTGAAAAAAAATAATATTTGTCTTATTTTTTGGTGAAAACTTGTAAAATTGATAAAATTTCGCTGATTTCAGGAACTTCGATTTTTTTTTTCTTTCTTTTTGAAGCAAGCCAAGCGCTTTATAAAATTAATTCCAACAGTATAATAATTTTACCAATGACATATTTATAATAACTTGCTTTCTGAATAAAAAGGACAGGAAACAATAAAGTGTCGCTGAATTTGGAAATTTGTTTTCAATAATTTATTTTGCTTGCAAATTTAAAACATTTGAATTTAAGTCGAGCAGTATATCAAATTTAGTTGAACAATATTTTTGGGCCAAGAAAGCTATTATACTAATTTGTCTCTTTGGCTAAAATTTTTCCCCAAAAACATCAAATGACAGATTTATGGAAATTTCGTTTTTGCTTCTAAACGTAAAAATTTTAAAATCAAGTCTATAAGTTCATAATATTTAGTTGAAAAACTTTATATTTTGAACCACAAAATTGTTAGAATAAATTATTTTTGTGTGAAAATGTGAGCAAAAAAATAAAAATCACGGATTTCTGGAAATTCCTTTAGTTTTTTATTTTGTTTGGATTTATTTTGTTTGGATAAGTGAAACTTTTTAGGCGTGTGTCAAGCAGTTTATAATATTTTGTTCAACGACGAAGATTTTAGGATCCCTTTTTTGGAATAAACATGTCATAAATCAATAATAATTTGTGGATTTTTTGAAAATTTGTGTTCTTTTTTATATTTATTCAACATTTGTTAAACAGTATGAAAAGGAAAGGATGTGGAATAAATATATCAAAAAGCCAATTACACATCACCCTTTGATCCCATTGAGATACACTAACAAGACAAGATAACGATATTTTGGCCAGACTATCAATTAACATGAACGAGGGTTGTTAAAATTTTTTAAACATCCTTCACATCAAATAAAATCCCAATCGGACCAAAAAACCTGAATGTATCCTTTCCTTATATTGATATGTTTGGACAAGGCTGCTGTGTTTTTCTTTATTTTATATTGAATTTATGTCAGAAAAAGGTGATCCACTTCTAACATGACATAACACTATGTGTTATATGACCACGCATTTTACATTTATCATATCTGCAATAGAAGCCGAACCTAAGGTTTATAGCAATCTACTATATTGCCAAGGAACTATTAACTGGTGACATTATTTACTTATTGAATTATTCATACCGTCGCATACCGGTTGCTGATGACGATAGCTTGGACATCCCGTGCATACCAAATATGGACTTACCATCATGTTTAGATCAACTTGTATTGTGATGTTTTCCAGGATCAGGGAAACCCTCGATTTTTGCTCTGCTTGCGAACTCTGCCACTGCTATACGCTTTAAGACTATATTGACAGCGAATTTGCTTGTTTTACTGAAGTTGTACTCGGAATTTTGTTTTAAGATATTATCAACTGTTGTGTGTTATTTCTTTGGCATTGTATCACAATACACGTACGTTTATAACAAATATTCAAAAGATATTTTTGTACGAAACAGAATTATATATTATAAATAAGAAATTTGTATAGTATGCCCTCTGTCGTGCATTTGCTCCTTGCTATTTATTTTTTCATAGTCTAAAAAGAGTTGTTTTTCTTGTGTACGTCTATGTTCTTGAAGTGTACTCTCATTTTTGTTCATTATACGTGTGCTGGCAAGATGGTGTTTTATTTTCTTTCTTTTAACTTAATTATTTCTGTTCAGGCTTTATGATATTGGAATAATGATTAAAAGGTACAATACGCAATTTAGTCCGTTGTGGCGTTTTGTGTAATTTTTTGTTAGTGATTAGTGCTGGGTTGTATTTCCAGTATCTCGTCCCTTGCGTACCAGTTAAAATTATAACACAAAATACATTGTAAGCAGATGGAATTTATTTTTGAAAATGAAAATGTAGAAAATGTCCCTGTATTTACCAGAATTTGTTGCATATCGTTTTTGAAAATACTTATAATGATCTTTTTTATATAAAGATCATTGTGGAAATTAGAAATATGAAATGATTATGAAACAAATCCAAAAAGTATACATTTCATCATAAAAATTAAACAACAACAGGTAACAAAATCATTCACTTAATGATCTGTTGGTAATACAAAGATTACGTTCATTAAAAATCTAAAACATCACTGCAGTCATGGGCAAAACGGACAAGTTTAGCAATGTATAAACCGTATGAAGAAGCCAAAAGAAAATTTACGATATAATAGGGAATAAAAAATCATCTTTCTTATCGTATATTTTACTTTAAATTTTACCTTCTGAAACCCAAAGTCCAGAAGAAACTGCTGCTGTCCCAATTAGCTTTATTTTAAGTAGTTCTCTGGGGTAAATTGCAATGACATATTTTGAGATCCGGGTTGATACCGTAGTGAGAGCGGTAAGTATAATTGAATTTATCTTTTAAATCAGATGTGGAATGTTGTTTGTGGAGCTTGACCATAAACTGCGAGTCAAAACAGTAAATGAATAAGTCTGCAATTAAAGGGGCACCTTTGGCAACCATAGGAATTAATACATATTGTCGTTAAATTTTATCAAAAATCGTAAGGGTGAACAGTTGTTCAAAGGTGCATAGTTTATCCAAAACATTCAGAGAATTTTCACACTCCAAAAATAGTTGATACCATTATATCTACACGCTTTATTGCAGTATTTATTATTTTTATTTTATGGTGGTTAAGGCAATAGTCAAAAGAACAGAAATTTTAGTTGTTAGTCACTGTCTGGACTCTGAGATAAACGGTATTTGAAGGCCTTCTTATATAATTTAGGCAACCAGTACATGGCTGGGACTTTCAAATGTTCGACAATACCTCAAGTTTTTCTGTGTCAGTAAAGTCGGAAATGCATGGCTTGGAAATAAAAGAATTTAAAATTTCATTCTTCAATACTTCCGTGTAGTACATGAATTTACGTCACATTACCATACACGTCAAAAAATTCCTTTGTGATGATATTCAAAAGGAAAGAAACAATAATCGGCCAATTAACATAACAATATGATACATTAACAGAAAAAACAGAAAACAAACCTCATCCACCCATCCATCTTAAGACAGTAATAACAAACCTCATCCACTCATCCATCTTAAGACAGTAATGGTACCTTCACATTCACGGATTTATCTTATGGATACTTATGGATTCCCCAAATTCGTCAAAGTACACAGACTGTTACGATTAAGGCACTTTAAACAGCTATTTAAGAGCGTTTTAAAAGTATTTACAGACCATTTACGATTTATTACGAGTTCTTACGAAGCTTTTACGGCAAATATTTACGACTTGTTCCGAGTCCATGGAGTGACCACCGATATAAATACAAGCAGTTTACGATATTTTAAGAGCTTTTTAGGGATTGTTAGGAGTTTATTACGAAAAGTAAGGATATAGATTAGCCTTTACGTGTAAATCACAAACTGTTAACGAGTTGATAAATTGTGGTTAAAAAAAGATAGGAGTTACAAAACAAATGTATATACGATTATATACGTTTTTGACTAAAAAGCTTTCACAATACTATGTATCATCATTTGACAACTTTAATATATTGTATGCTAAATATTAAATTTGTTTATGTCTTGAAACTGTAAAACTGTCAAATTTTGTATGTTTCCTCATAAATTTTAGTATTTACTCGTAAAGAAATCGTATCTATACTTAAAATTAAAGAAAAACTCGTTATCACTCATACAAGCCATCACTAAACAACTCGTAAGCTATTCGTAACATATCTTAAAATCACCGCAAGGATTCATAAAAAACTTTTAAGAATGTTTTACGGATTCTTGCGAGGCGTTTACGTGGTCTTGCGATCATGATTCAAATATTTAAATAACGTAATGTTCCGACAACTGATTTTGGTTAATATATGATTTCAAACTGAATCATTTGTCTCTTATTTTTCACAAGATTCGTAATCTTTATTCTGTTCCATTTAAAAGAAACGGTAAAACATAAAAAAATCTGGAATCATGTTTCAGATTCACGTGAAAAAACGCACCCCAGTTTAAGATACTAACGGATTGTAACGATTTATTAACAATCGTGAAACAATGTTTGACATGTCAGAATATTTGCCCCAATTTTCATGGATTCATACGAGTGTGTGCGAGTTGAAGGAGTTATTAACTGATATCGAGGAGTGATTTACGAAAATATGCGATTAACTACGAGTCGGAGATCCGCAAGGGCTCGTAAGAAAGATCCGTAAGTGTGAAGATGGTATAACACAAGGTATGAGGCAGGGTAAAACATGTATGTGAGAATTCAATTTTCCCCTTAACCTATACAGTGTTGTGACAAAACGAAATAAAACCAACTTTAAAACACCAACTGTAATAAATTGATCAACTAGAGCAAAAATGATCATCAAAACTAAAAAAAATACTTATTAATATATATTTACAATTTCAAGCTTCAAACAACTGGTTTGTTTATTTGGTATATATAGGTTCAAAGTGTATTTTTGTTAGGAGATATTTGTATCACTCATTTGATACAAGGAACTGTCTTTTCGCTTGATACTGTTTCAATTCGAGATTCTTTTTACATCATAATACAATAAAATTTTGTTTTTGCCTCGGAAGTATGTGTACCTTTTATTATACCCAAATTAATAAAATGGGTAATATCTTTGCATGAAGTATATGGGGGTTTCTAACTTGCTTGCAGTATACATTTAAGACAAAGAATACTTTAGCGTTGAAAATAGTTAATGGTGTAAAATTATAATTGACTGGTTTTCATCGTTAAGAGGGCAATTGGTTAGTTTGTAGAATTAATTTGAATACGGGAACAAAAAGAATACCATTAGATAAGCTATGAATATGGTACATATATCATTAACTGCTCAATGAACTAAGGTAAGAAAATAAAGTCCAATACCTGGACGGCTTCTAGCCACCACATGCTACAATAAATGGGGACTTTATCGTCTAAATTTCTTTACATAATACATCTTAAATTTTTCTATGGTTAATTTATATCATCATTCCAAAGTATGAGGAGGTTAAGTTATATAAACAAAGTTAAGACTCCGGCAAGATAGATAACAATCTTAAAACAGAACATTGATTTTCGCATGAACTTGCTCACTTTAAATGAATATTGTTTCACCACTATTGTGGAATGTTATGTAACAATTCGTTAACTAGTATGAATAAATGGCGCTGGTTGAATAAATCTATACAGATATAGCATAGTGATATTTTTGTCAAATTTTGTTATTGTAATCATTTTTTTTTTATTTTGTAGGTTGTTTATAGATCTAATAAAGTTATCTGAACAATCTGACAAATAAAAGTCCGTTTCAAGGCTGTTAACCCTTTCGATATTAAGGATGTGTAACTCCTTCCGAAATGGTGGAGGTGTTCTTCCAGTGTTATCTAATCCCGACCCCTTTACAGACAATTATTGAAAGAAATTGTGACCCCAATATCAGACTTTCTTTCTCTTAATATACCCCATATACGTTAAAGCTTAAACATGCTTGGAGTGTGTAGATGCTTGAGGATTACCAGGATGTTGTTCAAATGATTATGGCCCTATTGTCAGATTACACTAAATCCTAACCTCACGATAGATCAACGATTAAAAATGAGACCCGCACAGATTTTTAAAAACTTTATCCCGATTGTCTGAACATACCTACCAACACATTAAGGTCGTGCCGCCAATCTAATTAAAATAAGACAAAAAATAGACGCGACAAAAAACAAAAACAAATATAAAGGGGGAGCAAATGCGGAGATCTTAAATTAATTATATGAGTTGTTCCCCCATCCAGGATAATGTACCAATCTTAAACGAGACGAAATGTTGTAGCATCTGTGATCTTACATGAAGGACTCCAATATATTTGTAAATCTGCTAAATGAATCCAGACAGATTTTCAAAAAAATTACCACGATTGTCGGGACATACCTACCAGCACATAATGGTAGTGCATCCCCTTACAAAGGATATCTTACCAAATTCAAATTCAAATTCAAATTTTTTATTAAGCCAATTTGGTCCCACAGGGGGAATAAGTACATATAACAATCGTAATTGATATCACAAAGACATTGTACAAAGATTTATAGTAACACCCAAGATTACATTTAATGAAATATAAGAAAATGGTAATTGTTATCAAGAATATGATAACATGTATGCAATAACTGCAATCCAGGAAAGGGGAGTGAACGAGTGAGTTGTATTATAAATAAGATTAACATCTTAATGATAGTATGATAGTAAAACAGCCAATGTCGGCAAACAAAGTAACATACAGCCTACAAGCCTTGGTTCTTCTCAGCAGTACAGTTATCTGTTCACAACGGGCACCAAGGGACAGTGCTCAAGGATATGCGCGCAGAACAACTCTGCACTGCATTCTTCCTCGTGCGCAGTGTAGACAGACAAGGTAAGCTGTCTGGAAAACGTTTAACAGAATTTTAGTATCAAGTATTTCTAATGTGGCATCAAAGATTGTCTGTTTACAAATGCACCAAGGGAACGGTGCTTTAGGATATGGGTGCTGATTAAGTTCAGCACTGCATTCCTCCTCGTTCCCAATTTAAACAGACAAAAAAATGCAGAAAAACAAAGTTAAATGTGTTAAGACTCCCAAATTGTGGATACACAAAAGAAAGGCCCAACTCAAGTTTTTACATGTTTTGATATAAAGTCACAGAAAGCTTTTAAGACATTTATATTTTCACATGAGAAAAACCAAATTAATTTTTGGTCATTATTTAAGTTAGAAAAATTAGGACAAAATCTGCAATAAATTTTCCCTCTCGTTGTATTTAGAACACTTGAAAATGAAGTGTATCTCATTCTCAACCTCTCCTGGACTGCAGCTTCCACATTTTCTTAGGTCTGGAGGAATACCCTGGTATCTACCTCTTTCTATTAGAAGCTGATGTGCTGAAATTCTTAATTTACATATATTTCTCTTTTGCTCAAAATTACTTATAATATCGAGATAATTTTCACATCCAAAATTTGTTTTGATTTTTAAATATGTTCGAAGTTTTCCTTCAGAGTTATTTATAGAGTTATTTTTCCACAATTCTATATATAAATCTTTCAAAGAGTTATATATGTAGCTCTTATTAATCTTATCGCGCTTTCTGAT
>JAULBM010019594.1:0-11408 GCA_032357055.1 Geukensia granosissima | reverse complement strand
CCCGGCCGGGGATCGAACCCACGACCTTCCGCACTCGAGGCGAGCACGCTAACCATTACACCACCGAGGCGGTATTTTACCTGGTGACCAGTGTATGTGTACGAAGGTCCATTCACATAGAATGAAAGAATGTATTCGTTTCTTGCAAAGTTGTATTTAAATGTAACATGAGTTTACTAGACAGATTGGAATTTGTTTATTAATTGTACCGTTCAATTCAAAAGTCTACCAAGAAAAACAGACAGGCTGTATATAATAAGTGATTAGCCTATAAATCCATCACACAAAAATGTGTTTCATTGTGATGCAAAACGAAATTTAACACAGACTTTCTAGATTTTTCACCATACTCTCAAAAATCAACATTGAAATCTTTTCATTTTTAACCAAATATTTCTCCAAGGCATTAGTTAGATCTTTTCGCTGTTGTTTTTTCTTTTTAAAAAATTGCTGATGCAACTATATACGATTGATTGATTGATTGATTGATTGAATGGTGCTTAACGTCCAGTGACAAATATTTCATGCATATTCAGGAAGAGAGCATATTAATGAGTGATGAATTAATAGAAACACGACAGCATTATATTAGAGTTCCAAATCATTTTTTAAGTCCTTACTATTAAGGAAACATATAGAATCTCTCGTTTATTCAACCATAACAACAGTTTCATCAATTTAATGTGCTTTATTCACGTATTTCACAATTTTGTTTACTTGATTCAAAGTAACAACAACATCTACACATATTATGCAGTCATATCATATATAGTAAAAGACAATGCAAAACCAACCTAATATGGTCTTGCACAACCTCGTTTTAACATTGTACCAGCTTCATGTAGATACAAAGCAGGCCAAACAGCATGTTTTACAATAGTTCCTTTCTTTTTATAATATTTGAAAACTCTAGGGTCGAAGGCATCATCGGGGTCGGGCCACCTTAACATCATCGGTGGATCTTGCACACACATGTACCAAATTAATTCTACACACCGGTCTATGAATGTGTTCATTGACACTAATGTTTTGTAGTTTAGTTCTAGTCTGGAGGCTGTAGATTCTTTGAAATACTGAAATAACAAATTAAAAGTTACATCAGGTTTTATATCAAAAAGAAAAAAAAAACATTAAGTGTGTATTTTGTGGTAGAACAGGTAATATTTCAAACTTGTTAACAGAATATGTTAATAGTCTCAATTGTTGTGATAACGTTTAACTCCTTTTATGCAACAAAACACAATTTAATGTATTTTGAAGTTAATAAAAATCCATGAACTTTATGAAGTTGTAGTTGTATTATTTGAGTGATAGATAAATACGAACGTTTATGACATTATGGATTGTAAAGTCGTATTCATATAGAGAACAAGATTATTGAACAGGGTGCTACAGAGGACACCTTGCAAGGCCTACCAATATTAAAACGCCATTTTCAGAGGAGCGAGAATATAGAAATTGTCTTGAACGTTGCATTTCCATCAATTTAAAAGAAACACGATAAATAACGACCCTTCAGCATGACAATTAAAAAAAAACAGCAAACGCGTCGCCTTAAAATATTCCTGTATAACCGTCAAAGTATACAGTTTCATTTCGGTCTGTGCCGTGGAGAACTGTATATTTGGTTTTTATGTAGAAAATAACGTTATTCTCGTTCTCAAAGTTGTATTTAGAAAATAAATCTAGAAATGTAAAACAAACAGTGTATCGTCAATATATTGTACAGTTTATTCTTTTGCTGACGAGAAAAAAAAAACAACATACTGCTGAAGTACATTATTATAGTGAAAAACTGTATACTTAGTAAAATGTTCATTTTTTATTGTTGGTGCTGTAGAGCAGTAGATTTTACACGAACTCTGTAGTTTTAAACAATAAATTTTGCTCTTTTTTATATTTGCACGGGCAATCGCAGTTTTATAATGAACATTGATTAATTAGAAGATTACGCATTGTCTCAAATGTGCCAAACTTTGTGTTATTCAATATACAATATGTAAATCAGGGGTTCGCGTTCAAAGACGCACAGTAGCAACTGCCAAAACTTTGTAATTTTGTCTGACTATCCACATCAATCAAGCGCACTTGTTTATAATGGGTAAAAAAATAAAAAGTTGTGCTGTCTTTTAAATTACCACTTTTAAATTGACTACCTGTATTATGCTAGGAACGGACATTGTTGCACTAGCCTTTCTGTATTCCTTGGCAAGTCGTGTTGCCACACCAGATGGTAGTATATGTTGAGACGTATATTGATGCATGATTGGTGTCTGTAACAAAACAAATCGCATAAAATTAGAATATTGTTAGAACTTTTCCCTTTAATGTGAAAACCTTTCAAATATTTGCTATAATGACTTATTACTACTAACGCAATCCACAAAATTTAAAGGATTTATTTACTAAACAAACATTGATATTTTGACAAAATTTCAATTTAGGATAATACATGTATAACATTGTCATAGTTGTTATAAAATATCAATTCATTGTATGAGACAACAATTATAATATTTAATACAGTTAAGCATACCTTATCTAAGTAGTTGATGGCTTTGATTCGTACATTTGGTTGTTCCATTGTGTGTATTAGTTCTATGATTTGATCCTCTGCAACTTGCTGACAAAATGGGTAAGCATACTGCAAAATGAATTGTATAAGATAATAAAGCTTCACTACAGGATATCGAATAGTCGTTCTGTTTTATTTATCATTTTATTTGGTTGATAATAGTTATTACTATTCAGCCATTTTGTATATGATTGTCGCATTTGCACTTGTCGTTAAGTCAGTGTGAAGAATTGAAATTCCCTTGTTGACGGAATTGTGACGCATACGTATTTTCATGTTGAGGTGTAACACAGTGTTGAAAGACAGGACTACTATTACCCAGTATTTCACATATATGATATTCGGGGGAATGATGACTTTTATAGATATGGTGAATGATCAAATGTTACACAAGAGACATCTGCCACTAAAATTTTGTTATGGTAAAACTACTGGTGGATAACAAGAGCATCTAATTACAACTCTGGAGCTTCATTTATTTCTGATATAGTGGACTTGTCTAATATCGTTTTGATAACAGAGAGTAATGCAAGACACTACAAAAGAACTTGCTTCGTGCCCACAAGGAAATCTAGTGAACTTAGGCAACAAGTGTACAGGAAATTATGCAGTGCACAACCCAGAAAAGATGAGGATTGTGTCTTTCTGGGAAACATTCTCTATTCTTTCTTTGAAAATGTGCAACAACTATAGACTAATTGTGGTGGTTATTTTTTTAAACAAGCACTTCTGTATTGATCCTATTATGTAATAACTGGCATTAATTTGTTAACAAACTCTTCCATACCGACCCGTTTTATCACTCACATTGTAATAACACTCCCTTTATTTACCCACATAAGCCTTTAAATACACCATTTTTAATTGTATTAGCTTGTTAATTCTTTAAAATTTTCTATGACTAACCTCATTCCTCACACTTGTCAGTAAACACTATTTTCCTTACCCAACCTTACTGATCCAAGTGCTTGAAATCAAATTCTTTTTTGTATACAGCGTTATTAACCAAATACAGCAATTGGTATCGAGCGAGGCGAAACCGAGTCTGGATACAAATTTTCGACCGGATAAACTCCCGTATAAAATATAATAAATATACTGTGTAAAAACTTTACCTTATTGGATTATGTTAATTCGCCAAATTTTAAAAAATTTGTAAAACCTGAACTAAGTCTGTAAACACTCCTCCATACTATCAATTATTTCTGCCATTATTTTGTAAACACACTCCTCTTTCCCACCCCTTATTTCTCGCAATGAGTGTTAAACAAACTTTGCTTTACTAACCCTAATGACTCGCATCAGTTTATAAACACATTCCTCGTCGTGATATCCTCTGTCCATCAAGTCTTCATAAGATGCCTTCCATTCGTTTTCGAACATCAGAGCGAATTTCTCTGCAATGTTGGTTGGGTTTACAATTTCATTGGCATACTTGAAGGTTGGAAAGCCGTCATAGATATGTTGATTAGCCAAGGAAGTAACTCTTAATGTAATAAATGCAATTTGGTTATAATTGAGAAATGAAATTAAATGCCTTTAAATAGACAATACAATACCATAGTCAGAATTGTTCGAATATTGATGGAATATAATGTTTCTTGATATTTTGCTTTTACAGAGTAAATATTATCTCTCCACCGTTCAGAAATATATGGTATAATCCGTTTGGAAAAAAGTCGCAAAAAGTTGCAAAATATAAAATAGATACATGACAATTGTCAGATACTACTATACAAATGGAAAGATTTAGGGGTAAATATCAATGAAACAAACACCATTGGATGAAAATTGTTAAACCTCTATGATGATGTGTATACATTACGAGATTTACCTGCTTGTAAGTTCCTGAATTGCATTGTCACGTTTCGTTAGTTCTAGTTTCAGATCGTCATATTCGTCAGCAGAGACAAATCCTTCCTTCTTCATAAATATTGGCGATCTATGAGATCTGGCAGTTACTATCATGTTTGGTGATTTTGGTGGACTTTTTAGGTCTGGACTTTCTCTTCCAATTAGACCAATTTTTACTCTTTCTGGATGGTCTCGTCTTTTCTTTAAATAATTCTGTTATCAACAATTCTTAATCTTCATTGTTTATTGAGACAATATATATTATTCATACGAATCTGTATAATTTCTAACTTATTATGAACAAAATTTTTTCTGTCATATAGTCTGTTTAATATCGGCGATTTAATATTTCTTTTCAAATTTTTTGAGGCTCTTTTTTAGCAATATTAAATATTTTCTATTACAGTAATAATATTTAAATGCAGCGGTAGATTTTCACAAAAAGTACAATTTACACCATTAGAGTAAAGTATTGGTTTAAAATAAAAATCCTCTTATAAACTGGACAAGTAGTAATATCCGTAAAGGTTTAATTTTCACTTATTCCAAGTCATAATTTTTGCACAAATTGTATTCAAGAAAATGGCAAAATGTACTTAGACATCGGTTGGACATCTGCACGACCCGTTAATTATGCAAAGCAATATACGTTAGCTATAAAGTTGTATGATGTTTCTGACAAGATTTTGGAAATTTTTTTACTTACACCGTCACTTTCTAACTGTACATACAGCTTCTGTATTCGCTGAAGTGCTATGAATTCTAACATTGCATTCCTCCATGCTGACCTTCGGTGTCTTTCTGCAGTTTTCAGTACTTGATAAAGTTTACTAGCCGACAGTGTGGGAAACTGGGTTTCACTAACATACACTTTGTCATTACTTTTTACAAGAGATCGAAACTAAAAAAAAGCGTATAAGATTAAAGTAAAATTTTATAGTTTTAAAATATAGGTTTACCCATGTTGAATTAAATATGGGATTTTTTAATGTGTATTAGGCGCATTTCAAAGAGTAACCATTCATTAGTAACTAAGAACCAAACAATAGCTGTATTTACTTAATTCTTTACTGAGGTGGTTAAATGCTCATAGCTCTGTAAATATCTGATCTTAAAATCTTTTTTTTTTGTCTTTTATATTATGTATGTTCAGTTGGATAACGAACGGATAGAAAATATACTTTTGCAATGAATATGTGAATTTTTCAACAAAGTGTCAAAATATAATTACCTGGTCAGGATATTTTGTAGTCAGAAGGTGTTCTGTCTTCAGAAGGTCTATATACTCGTATTTAGCTGCATCAAGTACATGTTTAGGGTAAAAGACTTGCATATCCTGAACGACTGTTTCTATATTTAGCCTGGGAGAGTAGTCAGTCGACAAGTTGATGTACTTTGTCTTCACTGGTATCAACGCCATTGAATACATTACACTACAGTTTCTTCAAATCGTAAAATTTGATTTTCATATTTATTTTGCTATTTAGATCTCTTTACGACAATGGCCTTTGGTTTTAGCTACATTCTTAAAACCCTGAAATGAGGAGCAAAATACAACAGTGACTCGAAAATAAGCAGAATGTTAGTAAAAATACAAACACAAGTAAAAATGTACAAATGCATAATCCAGTTTGCATTTTGAGACAAAACTGCATTTGAATATATCTTAACAGGACCCCTAAAGTCATTTTCTGATATTGCAATGTCTTTTTTGTTTGAACCTTTCTTTCGGTTTTCTTTCGCTTCTGGCAGAACTGCTAATAAAACTACTGTTGAATCCCCCCCAAAAAAGACTTTAAAAATGTTTTTGTTTGCCTTTTCTTAATTATTGATAGTCACTATATTTATAGAAGCAGTCTCATCATGCAAAGCAAGTTTGTTTCTTACCTTTAGTGTTATTGAAACGAAAATTTCTTTCCTAAGTTATGCAAACGAAATTTAATCTGTTTAATATTTTCTTTCTCTTAAACAAATAAATCTTTAAATCATCATAAAGATTACTCAGGGTGAAAAACAAATTTGAATTTTTCATTGTTTTATTTTAAATAGTTCCAATGTTCCGTTTCATTAATCTACAACTCGATCTTTTTTAAAATGAAAATAATTTTATTATTCGTGCAATTAAAGGGCACTCTTATTTTGATTTTACAAGTGAAGGCTTCGAAGACCAAGGTACTCTATAGCTACAGAATTTAGATCAGATTGAAAGACAGGAGAACTTGTACGATATTTATTGTAATATCTTGGGTATCAAACCTAAACCTTCTTTGCTTAAAAATTGTTAATATGGATGAAAAAACTAATGATTTTATCTTAAAAATAAGAAGAAAAAAGGTTTCATTCAAATTTACCAGGTACTGTTTTAAATTTTTCTGATATTTTGAACAAATTTACCAACAAACTTTGAAACATCTTGAGTTTGAAATAAAATTTGGACAATTTGTTCCCTAACTTTTTAGGCTAATTTTTCTTTTTTATTTTATTTAGAATTTAGTATATTTCTATTGAAAATTTGTATTAGGCGCTCTGTTAACACGAAATGGAATTCGAAGATACCAAAGGGGCAGACAAAAATCGTTATGTCGGAAGACAGGCAAGACCATAGTCAACAACATGAATCGAAAGACAAACATAGAACACACAACACTTCACTGAAAACTAAAGCTGGAGTAACACGAATCCTACAAAAACCAGGGTGAGTTCAGGTGCTCCGGAAGGACACGACAGTCGTGAGATATCCATTGTCATCTGTGAAATGAATATTTTGTACTAAAATCATCCTGATATCATGATTGACCAATTAGATAAGTATAAAAGAACTTTTATATATATAAAAAAATATAAAAAATACAGCAAAAATGGATGGTAACTGAATGATGTTTTTGTAGAAGGGATATTTCAGGTTTATTCCACAAAACTTCCAAGAAATCAACAAAATCTTTATTCTATTAAGGAACTTTAAGAGGAAGAGAAAGAAAACCGAAGGGTCGGGCAAACGGGGAGATGACAGATCATGAGGAAAACAGAATGGCATATACTGTACGATCATAAAAAGCTAAAAACAAAAAACTGTGTATTTATATGTTTAATATTAATTAAAGCTGTCTGAATGAAGGTATATATCATGCCGCCAACTAATTTCAATTGAAATTTAAAAATGAATATCAAATAAATAATGAAACTTAATAATTGTATACATGCATTTAATGTACTATGATGGGAAAATATTAATTATTTTTAAAATTAGTCAAAATGTACGTGCGTACCTCTTCTGGATATATCTCAAACCTCTAAGAAATAATGTACGAAACAATAAGACAAGTTGTTCTAGAGAGGCAACAGCTTCTGTCTCCATGAGTGACATCCGTCAATAATGTCAAAATCGGCGTCTAATTGTAATAAAAAAATCTGCATTGTGTCAAATAGAGGAAATAACCACACGACCCTCTGAACAAACAATTGAACCCCTATGCTCCTTTAAATAAAGCACCATTTCCAATGCATGTTGCACATGCTGTGAATCCTGCCAACCCTTCTCCCTTACCAACTTCCGATTATATTAGTGTGGTTCGTTTTGTTGATAAATCCACAGATTTTCGGGTTAAATTAGTCATTTATTGTTATTTGTTCACCATTTTTTCAATATATTAGGTCTATTCGTGTTTTATGAATAGTTTCAACTTTTGTATTTCGGGGCCAGAGTCCACACCATAACGGAAGCTGTAAAAGCTTCCGTTATGGTGTGGACTGGTTCATTGTTGAAGGCCGTAATGGGACTAGTAGAGGTTTGGATTCGACTGCCATGGATGGCTGTCTCATGGAAAATAATGCCACAACTCCTATTATATATAAATGTATTTTTTGTGGTTATTGTCGCGTTTCGTATTGGACATGTTCTGGAATTGGCTTTCAGATTGTCTCCTCTTTGTTGACCCTTCTGTTTTTTTTTTACGTCCCCATTTATATTGAGTAAATAAGATAAGATAAGATAATTTTATTAATCAATCATAAGCCCCGAAGAGCATAAATCATATATATGTTTAACATAAAAGGCATTTGTAAAGACTTATCGAAATTGATAAATTGTAAATAGTTACAAGATTTAAGTCTATTACATTATCGGCATGGCAAAAGTTATGTACGCTTTCGATTTGCTATCAAAGATAACTAGCCAGTGTTAAATGTGTCATTCTCAAATGAACACTCTTTAGCCCATTTTGTTTTTCTATTTTGTCTACATTCTGTTTGATAAAAGAAAGAAATACAATGCATTATTCTTAAGAACTTGTTTTGTTTCCATGGAGGTCTGGTGTACATGGGTCAACAGCTTAACCAGAAATTATGCAGTGCAACATCCAGAAAAGATGTTGATTGTGTCTTTCTGTCTTATAATCCATATACTTTCTTTTAAATAGTATTTTTCATTGATTATTAGTTAAATTGTGTTATTTTTTGTCAAGTCATCCAACTTGATACAATATTGAGTATATCAAATATTTACTAAATAAGTGTACCATTATTAAGTTTAATTATTTTTTATAGTTAAATTTTGATTTCAATTGAAATTGGTTGTCGTCATATTGATCGATACATTCATAAATCATAAATTGTATCATTATTTATTCTGTTATTATTTTTTAAAATCTACCTTTTAATGTCTTAATCTAAAATTTAAAACAGAAAATTACTTCATTGTAATATATGTGGAAGAGATTGTTTTATTCTAGTTTTAAAAAAAAAATTCTTGCGTTATCCTTAGTGCTTACGACGACAAATAGGATGTGGAAGTTGGGATATTTTCTCTTAATATAAATAAAAAACTAACATGCTAATTACATATGTATTCAAATGTCAAAATGATGAACAAACGACCTGTTACTTGATTTCACCTATATAGACAAGAGAAATATTTCAAATTTTACATTCATCATGAACCACACGATTGAAGATTTCGACTGACCACACAGCACGCGAATAAATCTCACGTTACGATTACAGTTTACATAGAAATATGACAGATTGATGACAAGTCGGACATTATATAATAGTGGTTTAAGTCAACTTTTGTTTTTTTTTTATTCCATTTATTTAAATAATTTTTACGGAAATGGAATCAAACTAGAATTTAGTTTTTTTCCTTTCATTTTACTTTCATACTAATGAAAGAACGCATATGTTGATGTGGTGTATTTAATGGGACTCAGACACAGCCCCACGTGTAAAACAAACTAATATTTTTAAAATCCATAAAATAATAGATAATTAAAAAGAATTTAGTATGCTATTTGCGCAATTCGAGGAGTGACCTCTCATCAGTAGCATTAAAACCTAAACATAGAAAGTCACAGATCAAATAATAGCAAAAGAAGCACTCAAATCCAAGCGAATCGAAATGGGATGTCAAATCCGACGGACGGGGCAACTACTAAGTGCAATACTTTCGAAGCCTTTCCATTTTTAAGTGCTTTAGAAATATACCAAACGCAGCAAATTTCTATAAAACATTGTTTGATGGATATCATGTCAGACTGGGCAGGTGAATGCCCCCTCCCCGGGATCCTCTTTGTCCACCAGCAGAGTTACAATTACTAAAGATTTAAGAATTGAATAGACTATAATATGTTGTCTTGCAAGT
The DNA here is from genome assembly GCA_032357055.1 of Geukensia granosissima. Lineage (NCBI taxonomy): Eukaryota > Metazoa > Mollusca > Bivalvia > Mytilida > Mytilidae > Geukensia > Geukensia granosissima. The sequence goes on along the minus strand of JAULBM010019594.1, from coordinate 1,344 downwards.
TAACAAAATGGGTTAAGAGATAGAGAGAGAGCACTTAAGATCGATTTGTTATCAAAGTAAAAGGACCATTTCAAGAGTGAAGATCAATACATTATGTTCCAGTGTTACCAACTAAGCAGTTTATTGCATGCATTTATTTCAACTTGAGTCATCAACACAACTCTAACAACTAACGGAATATATACTTTAATTAAAAATTGATTTATTATATCCGACATTGGTTTGTTCCATGAGAAACATGTTGTCTAAATAGGAACAGCAAATCCTTTACAAAGAACTGGTCCATTGTCATTCATCAGAACGACCGGCCATACAGCAAAGTTGACCTTGAACCCTTTCCTGTTGTAATATTTATAAAGTGTCGTATCAAAAATATCCCCCTGTTCTGGCCATTGTAATAACATCGGTGGATCCTGGTTACACATGAGCCAGATGGTTTCTAGACATTTCTCTATCAGTGTGCATACCTCTGGTGTTTTCAGGTGTGTAGTAAAATCAACAGTATTGTCCAGCTCTTCGTTAAATTTCTGAAAGCACATTTATAAGAGATTAATAAAATTATCCTAAAATGTTTTAGGTAATTAGACAATTTTGTTTCAAATTTTGTGATGGTTTAAGAATCTTATTTAAATTTAAATACACACTCATTTATAAAACATTCCAAAGCATATATATTTATTTATATTTTCTTACAGTATGACACCAACATGCCCACGTATTAGTATTAGAAATAATTATTTAATGTATAACAATATATAACTAAAGGAATTCAAAAGGACATAAAAGCATTTACATCATTAAGATTTGCAATGGTAACAACACAGTGACGTTTACGAAAGAGCCTTGCCAGTCGTTCTGCATCAGAATGGATTCTCTTCATGTCATTAGTTGACGCCTTCTTTTGAACCTGAAATATTAATTAAGATTGTAATACTCATGGTTGTATTTCAAAGTTACAACTTATCTTTCTACAGGACATAACGGTGCTGTTGTGGATATAAAACGAAATGTGAAGATATAAAAAAAGAACAAAAAAAAAAAAATACAAAAATGAACAAAACTAGACTTGTTACTACCAGACATTGATTAATGAAACAATATTGTAGTCGACTAATATAATAAACTGATTCATTATACCTCAGTGTCTGTTCTGTATACTTAATGTTACAAAGAAAAATAAACTATTTTCCCATTGATTTGAATTTACCAGTAAAGAGTTTCAAAGACTATTGTGCGGTTTAACGTTCCGATGACTATTTACATGCACCAGTGACGTCACCAAAGATATTCGAATCTCCAACACACATAACGAAAGAGACCGAGTATACTATGATCTACTATAGT
>JAULBM010019593.1:0-21311 GCA_032357055.1 Geukensia granosissima | reverse complement strand
TTTGGTCACCTTTCACATTTCAACGTGCTGCGGTCATATTATGTGCTTGCGAAGCACCTCTGTTTAACTACTGTAGTAGTTAGGTCCATCATATGTGATCTGCAGTTAGATGTTGGTGAGTACTTGATTGTTATTTTATATCTGACCTTGACCTCATTTTCATGGTTGAGTGGCTTTGTATTTTTTCACACTCAAGTCCATTTTTCAACAACTACTATACCTAACAACACAGTATTTGGTCTGTAATTAGATCTTGATGTGTAGCTGCCAGTCTGCTATATATCATTTGACCTTGACCTCATTTTTACAGTCAAATCCACTTTTTTGTATTGCATCAGTCCACATTTGTTAGTTTGCTATTCCAAATTGAAGGCAAGACATTTCTGTGTCTGCCTTGTCTAAATGATTCATAAAAAAAAATGCAACAAAATTTTCTCAAGTTTTAATATAAACAGGGTTTAATTATCACTGATCAAATCTAGCACTTTACTGTGACCATTAAAATACTGTCTCTGCATTTACCAAAAACTTTCCCATGTGAACATTCTGTTATCATTCTGTGCTTGCAAAGCACCTCAGGTTTTAATAGCAGAATATATAAGCACACTTTTTTGCAGTTTATTAAACAGTATGACACAGAAGACCTTATGGACATAGTTCTTCCGAGACTAGCAAAAGTTGTCACATTATGGGAATTCCTAATGATGAAAGTGGAATCCAGCAATACGAACAAACCAAACTTACAAAATATGTACCAAGAGTTTGAAAGTTTGACAGAGAGGGTCAAAGACTTGTTTAAAAAATGTCTGAAGTTCTCAGATATTTCTGACAACACTGCACAGAACAAGGCTAGTAATCTTGAGAACATTTCAGAACAGAAAGTTAAGGTAATGAGATTTCCATTATTTAGATAACATACAGATTAAAACATGGTCTTTTTCATTTCAACCTAGCTATCCTCTGGAAACCTCCATATCAGCCCAAGACACTAGGCCAGTATGGAAGAAACCTTGTTTTAAACTGTTTATTTCATATTTGCATTATCATTACAGCTGGCAAGCACTTTGTTGGTTACATTGCACATGAAAATGTCAAGAGTTTTAGTTTTTTAAAGGATGAGGGTCTTTAAAGCCCAATTTTGGCCCAAGAATTTGGCCATAAAATGAAAATTGGGTAATATCTATTATTTTATATTTTTTATATTGAATAATGTCTATAAAAAAAAATCCAACAGAATTTTTTGTTTAATTAGTTCTACAAATGGTCACATGACACATAGAATATGCTTTAAATGTGAAAAGAAATTAATTAATTTGATGCAATATTTGATATTATTTTGTCGATTTCAATATAGATCGCACAAAAACATCACCACCAAACTTTGCACAGTTAAAGATCTATCAATTACAAATGTTTGGTTAAAATATCTACGTGATGTTTTTGTGCGATCACATCTATTTTGAACAAAACACCTAAAAAAATTGAGTGTTTTTCCCAAAAATGTTAAATTCTTGTCAAAAAAGTAAAATATACCCTTCATTTTGTCAAAATGATGAAACTTTTACAAGAAAAAGTCATGAATTATTATTAAAAAACAATTATCAAACAACATTTTCACAACAACTTATTATTGTGTCACAAAATCTAAAATTTGGGCCAAATATGGGGCTTAACGTATCTACTCCTTTACTTGCAAACATTTAGCAGCAGTTTATTTTAGCATTTAGTTTACTTTGAGTTGACAGCCTTGCTATTTAAATATTTGTTGCCTTTGTTTTCACGTCTTTATTTTGCACTATGGAGAAATTATAGTCAAAAGCCATTTTAATGAAAAAGACTCAAGTTGTTCAATCTTTATTCAATACATTGTACAAAAAACAGTGTAAATGAATGAACATTTTTGTGAAAATGTGAAAAAATAATTTGAACCAGTTAAATATTTGACTTTTGTAAAATGTCTTTTAATAGGTAAATGTCTTTCTTAAAAGTCAGGAAATAATCAGCCACAGGTTGAGTAGTGAGTCAAACTTAAAATGGTTTCTGACCTGTAATTAACATAAAGCTTGCATATATTAATGTTTTTAATTTTAGTATGCGATATCCACCATACACAGAAAAAAACCTTAATGTTATGTCATGGCTGATGAAGAAGAACCCTAAAAAAGGATTCTTTTCTTTCCTCGGCTTCTCCTAGGTAAATATATTGTATACTTTCTTCAGTATGAGATACCCACCCTACACAGCTAAGAAGATGAACACCATAAAGTGGGTGTCCAAAAAGAAACTGAAAACTAAGTCTGTCATCCGTTTTTTACCATTCTTTATCGTTGGAACGATTGCTGCTTATTTCATCAAGGTAACATTACTGCCATTAATATTTCAGACTAAATGTGAATGACTTATATTTTAAACATTGATACTGAAATTTATATAAATGTATATATAGCATAGCAGAACAACTTGTATTTATTCAACATTGGTAAAATTTGTATCTTGATGTGGAAAATTATAACAAAACAGGTGAACAAAGGTGTCCTGGGTTTAGTGTCTTGAGAATTCCTTGGTGGATGCCAGCTGGTATGCATGGTTGTTATAAAAAAAACTCCAAGTTAACATCTGTAATAATATTACCACCTGATGACGGTGGCCTAAGCACCAAAACATGTCAGTCAATAAAAACCTGACAGTAGCAAGGCCTGAAGTGTTGTTGTTATATGTTACTTTGATGTGAAAAAGATATATAGAATATTTGACATTTTGTATGTTGTAATGACTTTATCATGGAAAATATTCAGCAGGGAGAACTTAATATTTTATCGTGATAAAGTCATAACAAGATACACAATTTTCTTTTTATCAGTAATTTAAAATAAAAAACAATTCTAGAGCTGAAAATGTCACATTTTACATCATCTAACACAAGATCTACTTCATTATAACGTTTGAATACACGACGTCATTCCTTTTTATGAATTGTGTTGGATCTGTTTCATAAATCAAGACGTGCATGAAGACAAAGCACAGGATATAAATGCTTTATGATGTGACATTACCTTCACAACAAGCCAATATTTTTATTTATCTATGCCTGTAGACCTTTACAGGAAGTATTGGTCAGTACAGATCAAAGGAAATTGCTGCAAGTTACTGTTGAATAACTTGAAAAAATATTAGAATGATTTGTGTTGAATATAAAAATTCATTTTAACAGGAATGTTGATTCCTTACAGTAACTATGAAAAATTGAACAAAACTTAAGCTGTCCTTGGTTCATATCAGATATCATATAAAAATTAGCAAATGCTTTGATTATAAATGTTACATATCAAAATGTTTTTATATTTTTAGATGTTTGGTTTGCACAATAGATTTCTAAAAGACTGACCACAGAACAAATAGACATTAATAATGCAAAGAAATCCCTGAGTTATCTACCTTGAATACAAGGAAAAAAAGATGATGAAATCATATCTTGAACAAATAATGAAGATAATTGAACCTGGCAGGTGTTCAGAAGACTTACCTTATAACCTTTTGTATTTCAAAAATGAATAGTAATATTTTATTTGCCATTGTAAAAAGGAATAGGAACCTGTTTTATGATTCTAGAGAACTTTTCATAACAACAATGAACATATGTTTTGATTTACTATTAAAAATTTTACTTGAAATCATGTAATTATACAATGTTTAAAAATGATAAGGTTGTATGTGATAAAGGTGGGTAAAGTTTACAGCAAAATATTGCTTTATTTGGAATTGTTGATATATAAATGATGCAGGTTTATTATTTTATATATTTGTTAATTATTGTAAGATTTTGTACTGTTTTTGTAGTAATCTTCTTCTTAAATCTTATTTTTACAATGGTGTTAATGATGCAGGTATATAAATTATCTAGTTTTCTGCATATAAAAACAGTCAAATATACTCCTTTTTGTGGCCATAGAATTCAGGAAAAACCTATATATGTGTATTATGCAGTTGATTCATTTTATATTTAAGACATTCATACACCCCGTTAAAATCTTTTTCATGTTTGTGTCCTTTGGTATATGTTCAATTTCATATCACAAGTTTCATGTTAAGATTTCAACAGTTAGCTGTTTGCTGCCATTGGGCCATCTTACAAGATTTTATTCACTATAACCTGTAATTTCTCTTTCAAATACTAACTTCTTCCTGATGTTTAAAGAGTTATAATGGCTTGATTGAGCAGTTGAACATTGCAGCTTTCATGATTTATTAGGGCATGGTGATCCCCAATAGAAGATTGCAAAATAAAATAGCTGCAAATATTAAGTGTCATTAGAAGTTGTGAATAGATGTTGCCATGACAATAAGTTTTATCTTGATTTGAAAAAAATATATATATATATTCATGTCTATAAATATTTAGTGTCTATGTTATATTTTATTGGAAATGTTATATAAAGTGAATTAATTTTCTGACAAAAATTTATGTCCACTGTAAATTATTCATGATTATTTTTCGTTTGTTTGTTTGTAGTTTTTTTTCAAATATGTCTTGTTTTATAATTGTTTCATATAATTGGTTTACATGGTATAAAGTGATTTATATTTTACTATCCAGAAAATGGTTTCAATAGAAAATATTGTTACTGAAAATGATTCTGATTTATAAATCTTACTGCATATGGTCTATAATTGAGGAAACACAACAATGTACAGTTTATGGATATTTTCAGCAGGTAACTATGTGTTTTTTTAACTAGACCAAGTCCTTGCAAAAATAACTACTCTTTAGCTATTGATTTCCTTTTCAGGCCCTCCCTTTTCTTTATTGAGGATGCCCCAGTTGGCCCTTTTGTCAAATCCAAAAAATAGCAAAAAATTACCTCAGACTCTGTTTTGGTTTTTATTAAATATAGTAATCTGCCTTGTCACTTTTTATATGTATTAAAAATATTTTAAAAAAGCCTTATGCACTCATAACCTTATTTGAATAATGGGAACGAAGGAATACACTGTGCATGACTCAAGCTTTCAAGTTTTTATGACAAATGACAGATTTTTCTTTAGTTGGCTGTGCCGATAGACACAGTAAATGCTTATTTTACAGTGTAAACTGTAAAGTTGTTTTATTTGATTCTTTAAATTCCTTATATTGAGACTTTTTCCAGTAAAATTTTTAACCAATCAAAAAGTATATTCTTTCATTTATTAAAAAAATGTTTTATGCTTGTTTGTTAGAGACAACATTTTTTTTAATAATGATAATAGATCAGTTTTGATTTATATTTATATGGTACCTTAAATTATTTTAATAGACCATGTAAGAAAGGATTAAAAAAACAGAAACATCAAAGAAACTCTTTTGTTGAAAATGTAATTTTTCATAGTTGTTTTAACTTTTTTATTGTTATTTTACAATGAAAGTTGTCACTTTAAAATAACGAAAAATAAAATATATATTTAAAGTAGTGAATTTTTTCACTAGCTTACCAAAAGTGGAGGGGTAATTTAATGCAGTCTGTCAGTATTCATGTAAATAAACTCAAAGCTTGGCACCATGAAAGAGCATATGAAGCACTTGGAAATGGACCATGGTAAATTAAAATTGGAACCCTACACGCCAAATCATTAGCAAGAAATGATGAAGTCTCCTTCAGTATGCAAGCTAGGATTTGAAACGCAGCACAATTTAACACATCAATTACCTTTGCTTAGTCAAAAGAGGCTCACACCTTAGGGGAAATTGCCCTAAGGGATAGAAATGACAAAAACAATTGTCCTAGAACTCTGCCTACACCATAAATGATAGAGCACTGGTAACACTTGAGCACTTAAGGACAGTATATAATTGTGATTACAGAGTGGATTGGAGACCCACAATTATAGTGATTTTGTTTGTTTGAATGTTTGAATGGGTCTTAATTTCTGTCATGTCACTGTGGTCAGTTTTACTGGTGGAGGAAGCCTAAAGAGAACCAGCGATCTTGGGCAGGTAACTGATAACTTGATTATGTGCGATGCGAGATAAATGCAACCTGTTTTTGTATGGTACAAACCCAGGCGCGAACTCACGCTGTATTAGTGATATGCTACAGTGATAGAACAAATCAGATCGCCAACCCTTAGCCACATGTAGTCTTAAGCAAACGGCAAGTATCTTTCATGGTCATCCTTTGGGGTCGGGCCCACTCCTCTTATTTAAAAAAATTATCTCAAACAGTTAAGATTCCCACCCTTAGCACCATATATATTTTTAGTGGTTATAAAAAGACTTGTTCATGGCGTCCCTATAGAATTAGTCCTACTCCCTTATTGAAATTTTAATTAACCTCAAAACAGTTCAGATTCCCATCCCAAAACAATATTTATGTTCTGTTGAAATAATTCATTACGACTAAGTAGGAGTGGGGGATGTGTAATCTCTGATTGATGAGCTACTACTTTTGAAAAAAAATGTCTGATGGTATTCTGGAAATGTGAATATGGCTTAATATAAAATATATCAAGAAGTTTTCATTTTTCACTTTTAATTACAACATATACGTTGTCACAGTGTATAATAAAGTTATGCTGATTCTGGTTACTCTTTGTCTTGCCTGCAATGAATGTTGCTGAAGGTGAGAATATAGTATTTTCCCCAGTTGCAAGTCAAGATAGGTTGGTCCCAGCTTCAAGATATCGGTGTTCACCGGTTACCATACCACATAGACTCATGCAAATTTCGTGATACATGTACACTAACAAATTCTTTAAATATTTGATTTTGATATCTTATGTATTCTAAGGTACAAACTCTTGTTTTGCCAAACTGCATGTTTACTACAAAATTAAGAGTTATCACCCCTTTTGAAATTATGAGGTGCTTTCTTTGTAAAATATATCTCCCATATGCATGAACAGACTAGGACACCAAAATGGACATCATGCACACAAAATGACATTCTAAAAAGTTAATAATTTTATAGGGTTTATGTTTCGCAGTTGTATCTGGGTTTTCTGAAGAAGCATTGCTGTTGTCGCATAAATTACTACAACAAGAATACATCCAATCAAGGTAAAAGTCGTCCCTCCTAAAATGTTATGGTCGCCATCACGAGTTGATCCAAATGGTATCAGTGTATCTAAACTAGTAATGGAACTGTTACCGGTAATACAAAAATAAGTTGACCTCTTCTCTGATTGACGTTAACCGGTATTAGAGTTTAATGATTCTACGACGGGTGTTTTGCGCAAGACAGGGGGTGCTTACCCTTCATTAGAACCTGATCCAACTCCTGTTTTTTTAAAGTAGTTCCTAAATTCAAGGCTTTGTTCCTTTCGTTTTCTTTTTATCTTTTAGTTTGTTTCAAGTTTGTTTTGTCTCTTTGGACTATGCACTTCTGATCTCTCACATGGGTATTCTACACTGGACTAGTTACCAACCTGCATTCCAGCTATTCTGCTTGGGAATTTTCAAATAACCTAATTAATCAGCATTTAATGGAAGTTTTTTTTCACACATGTCCAAGTTAATTGGCTTATTACTGGTAATGTACGTTCCATGAACTGAGTCTCTCACGTTTTGCTTAATTTCTGTTAAATCAACAGAATCGGGTTTTAAAAATACCCCAGGTGTCGGTGTTTGTCCTGTGCTCATGTGAAAATCGTTGATCTTTGTGAAAAATTAAAAGTTCTGACAATGTCTCTGGTACAGCCAAGTTTACTTTTTATTGACATTACCTATAAACATATCCCAATAGATATAAAACTATCAAAATATATTTCATTTTACAAAATTAACAAATTCTGTGATCAAAAATAGTTAAAATGGAAAACGACAAAATTTTCCAATATTCCAGATGAATGGAGAAAAGCTAAGAACATGTATAAAAAATCCGAAATATACAAATGTTACTGGAATCTTTTTTATATTGCTTTTGATAAAAAATTGCACAGATTCCTTCAAGGGATTTTTCCAAAATAATAAAAAAGTGAGAGACTCGGTTCATAAAACGTACATTAAGATAACTTATTTGCCAAAATGTCATGTAGGGGAAGATGAGGAAATGTCACAACCCGAAACCACAAAATTTCATTGGTAAGAAAAAATAGTCTCAATTACAAATGTATGTCCTAGTCTTCCACATTTGAGACGAAGACTTAGAATTAAGTTTTTTGTCAAACTTGAATAGCTTTGTTAAATCATAAACCTTGTATAGATGCAAATTATGCATCTGTGACACTTTAATTTTCCTTATTGAACATTGTATTTCTGGTAATGTTTGCTTTTTATATTGGTATCATTTTTGGTGTTTATATAGGTTGGTATTTGCATGTTGATTATAATGCGCTTGTTCTGAAATATAAAACTCACTGTTATTTTTTATTTGAATACATAGTTTGTTAATTCTATCTCGAAATTCTAGAATCGAATCATCTGTTTGATTGTATCGTTAATTGGTGATGTTATTAGCTAAACTAGGTTTCGACTGGTTTTTCTTCGTCCTTTGTTCCTTCTGTCTGTTTGCCTCTTCGCGCGTCACAATTTTCTTTTTATACATTTAAATCCCAGCGCTATAGAGAAGCTTGGGGAAAATGTTTTTGTTCGGCTTTCGTACGTAAGAATACGGAACTGAACTCAATAATTGTATTTGAGATGTAGCTATGCCAAGGGTATTGGAAATTGATACCTCCAGGGCTGGGCTCCAAGAAAGCCTTAAAATACAAAATTACCAATGTTAAATTAATATGGAAATTTAGGTTTGATTTATGTACATTTCAAGGAGTAACCTCTCATCAGTAGCATTAGAACCGAAACATAGGAAATCAAAGATTCAAATATAGCAAGAGAAGCCCTCAAATCCAAACAAATCGAAACGGGAAGCCAAATCCGACGGCAGGGACCACATAAATGTACATAATTCCTTTACCAAGCAACGCTTCTCTGATTTTTGGAAAACGGTACTGCAAATTGGCTTAGATGTACACTATCATTATGTTCCAAAGTTTTCGGAAATTTGTTATTGGGTACAGTGCTAGTCTAAGTGTATTTCATTGTTATTATTATTGCTATTATTGTTATTTTATAGCAAATGTTAAAAACACTGATTTGGAATACATTCTATCTATATCGGAACTTATGCAGCATGCTGCTCCATTTATTTAACAGTCTCTTCACTGAGGAAAGTGGACTCCACAGCTGCCCAAGTGATATAGTGACGATGTTGTAAATATGTATTTTTGTGTTAATTTGATATAAGTATGTCTGAAAGCCTTCAACCCCTTTGTGGTATAAATCGGTATTTATTCAATAAATTATTATTATTACTGTGTCAATAACACCTAAGATCCTCACCTATAAACCATATAGCATCTTATCTGCTATCAATTGAAGAGTGTAATGATCACCACTGCACTGGTCACCATCATTTGAAGAATAAATAAAACCTCAAAATGATCCAGCTCCCCTAATCATAACCATATAATTTTCTGTCTGGCATGAAAAGACAACTTCCTTAGGCATCCTATTAGGTCTGTCTCGACGTATGTAAAAACTAAAGTTGAAGATAGCTGAAGGCCCCCGGTTACCTCATGTAACTGAGAATCAATTGAAATTTATAATTTTCGAAGCGGTTATGTTCACTGTTGCCATGTCTGTGTCTTTGAAGTACGAAACTGAAAATAAGTTATATAAAAACACTGAAGACGAAGATTATGAGTGTCATGGCCGTTTGTGTCATATGCGCGATATTCTACTTTAAAAAACTAACGCGTTATTTCTCCCTTTTATCGCGTAAGTTTCCAAAACTAACGCGTTATTATACAAAAATATCGCGATATTTAATAATTGTTATTTATTTGAAATATAATCAAATAAACGCGTTAATTTTCATAACTTTTCACTATATACAAAGAGTGAATCGTAAAAACGGTTGATTTTTGTAACATGCGAATGTGATTTCTGCGTAACTAGACGACTTTTGTAAACAAACAGACAATCATTTTTATATTTATTTGCAAAAATTAAGTATTTAAGTTAAAAAATTTACTTGTTTTACTCCAGTTAGTTACATACATGCACGACAAGCCTTAGTACGTCGTTATTCATTCCCTTTAGGCCACACCAAATTAATTACTTGTTCGTCGGACCGCCCGCGTGTCTAAAATTGCCGGTAAGAAATAAATACTTTTTTCTGCCGCCCGCATCGCACACGTTAGCGGCCGCATCCGATTAAGAATTTACAATACAAAAATTTCTTAATCACAAAAGCGTTTGATTGAAAGCATCGTAAAACAAGTAAATGCAAGTCCAAGTGTCTTTCTTTTCCGTCCATGACTAAAAAACCTCATGCTGTTCTATCAAAGCATATGCAGGCACTTTTCCACTGATGCTACATGAAAAGCAGAAACCAGTTCCCTAATACAGCACATGAGTTTTAATTTTACTCTGGTGTTTTATAAGCTTGCAAGGTCTAAATGTATGTCTTGCAAACAGAACAAGTTGACCCCAACCTCAAAAGTTTGAATTAGGACTCTTTTAAAATCCACTTTCTGGAATTACATTGTCAACCAAACATAGCTTAACATAGGACCCTATGACACATGTGAAAATTGATTTGAAATTTTTCATGTTTGAAACTCAGAACTTTGATTATATTTTCACTGTAATGAGTCATTTCAAACTTGTATCCCATCACTAACATGCTTAACAAGATGTCAAACAGTGTGGAACAAGTCAAGCATAGGCCCTATGAAAAATAAAATGTATGGAACTTCTTGCTGAGTTGGAATCACATTATATCATGGTTGTAGTGTTAACTTTGCATTGGCTGCTATCCAGATAGGTGATTATATGGTCAATATTTGAGATTGATAGTGTTTTGTCATCAAACCCAAAGTAAAGTGTCAATGAAACTCATATAAACCACAATAAAAAAGTGTTTCAGTCTTGCATTACTGGACTGTTTTAGAAAACATCACAGAGTGCAGTATATTATATGCAGCTGTACACAGAAAAATAACTTGCAAAATTAAAAAGGAAAGCATTCATCAATAGTCAGAAGTATAAGTATAGTGGACTTTGTCAACAGATTTTATTTTTCATACACCAGGGAGACACTAAATAAGGCCACAAAAAGTGTTTCTCGTTGCATCGTCTGTTAACAGATATCAAAAAGCTAAAATTATTAAGAAAATGGTTGCTTGCTCGAGTTAACCTACTTTGATTTTAAATTTAAAAAATAAAAAACAAAAAAAACTTGTGGCTCGCATGTTTAAAATTGTTTAGCCTCATAAAAAATTTTTTTCAGAAAAAAAAAGAAAATAAAAAATATCGCTTCCTCGCACCTCTTTAAAAACAATCCGAAGAACAAGTATTTAATTTGGTTTGGCCTTACAAATATATAGCCTAGGGTTATTTCCCTTTCACTGAATGGAAAATCTTGATGTTTTTTAATGTTTAAGTAAAACAATCCTTGATATCAAACTAGAGATTTCTTACAATATGACATGAATTTAAAAGGAGCAACGGTGTTTCTTTTGTCTTAATACAAAAATTACACCATTCAGATTCTTTTCATTTACATTTAAGTAGAAAAGAATGTATTGCTTCAATTCTATGGAGCATTTTATTCTGTAATATAGCAATTCTGTTGTTTCTGTCAATTAAAATGTTTAAGAACAGAGAACTATAGTCTTCATTGTTGGGGTTTAACTCTTCTGTCAACTTAATTTCGGGTTCTTCTGTAACTTCCTTGTGTAGTATCTTATCAAATATTTACAGATTTTGGGGTTCTTTTGTATTATTGTAAACAAATCATTTTTAACCACTGGTAACCTTGTTTGATCTTTTATTATTTCTTTGCAACATTTGGTAATGTATTGATCATAGCATAATATTCACAAAAATTTATATTAATGATATACTTTTCAATTAACTAAACTCTTTAATATGGATTCTTCTGCAAGCTTGGGCAGAAAAAAGGCATTATCCCCCAAATTTTTAAAAGATGTCATGAGTAATATATGTGACTAGTTTAACGGATCTACAAACGTGTGATTCCATGTCTTTTTAGCGAAAAGCAAAATGTCTTAATGTGGGGCATTTTAAGATCCCTTCCTTTCTCATGTTCGTTGTAAATAATTGTTTTTATTCCATCAGTCTTTCCATCCCAAAGAAATTTGAAAAACATTAGATTCCAGTTCTTTGAATATTTCAAACGTTGGGTCAGCTAAAAATAAAACTCTGTACAAAAATCGGAAGGGCTAGTATTTTTATCACTGAGATTATTTCAATATAACTAGGTCTAGGATTCAGATATAGCCATGTGTTAAGTTGGTTCTTTACCAATTTGTTTGTTTTTTTTTTCTTAAATGGTACCTTTAGTTATATCATCTTGGGCCTAACAGTTTTAATTTCTGCGTGGTTCCAGAAAAGTGGTTTATTAGGAAGAATAACTTGCCCACACCCACAGCTTGCGCCAACCCATACGGCTTGTGGTTTTATTTATTTTTTTTTTTTTAGATTTGCTCTCCATTCAGCACATTCTGAGATTTCTGATATGAACATGGTCTGCTCCAGAGATTCTTCTGAGATGTCAAGTGTAAGTGAAGAGCCTTCCTCATTGGTTGATAGGAAACTCTTCATTATTAAACCTCATGTCATTTTTATATTTGGGTCAAATTTTATTATGGCCCTGAAAAGTTCAATAACCAAAATAAAAAGGTAAGGAGAAAGTCCCCAAACTGAAATGTATAGAAATTTTATTACCTCATTCAAGTAGGGTAATGATCAAGTTAAACACAAAACCAAACATAAAAGAGTAATTTCTTGACAAAAAGACGCGATACCGGCACCTGAACAACACAGGGGGGGTCACTTCCTATATAGATGTATATATACAGACGTGCCGCTGGAATGGGTGTATTTTTTCGCTTGTCGGCACCTGAACAACACTGCAGAACAAACATATTGCCCTTCCACCACCCCTATCAATCCGATCTAAACACAGATTTTTAAAAATTATATAAAAATCAAAATATAATTACAAAAAGAAAAATTATAAAAACGGTTAGGGTTCAGAACCTTAATAGCTGCATACGTCTGCCAAGTTAGGATCGCCCTGAAAGAGGGGGCGTGTCAAATTTTAGAGATAAAAGGGTGTTATTGTTCTTTTATTTAGCCTTTATCTACGATTATAAAATAATTGCTTTTTCTAATTTTTCATTTTTTAATCTTCAATTCTGCTTAGTAAAGAACAGTGAAAGCTCAGTTAAAGCTGACAATATGTCGAAAAAAACGGATGTTAACAAGAAAGTGAAAGTAGAAATCTAATTTCACTTAATAAACAAATAAGTAACACACGTAAACAATAATAAAAGCAAAATGACATTCAGTTTACATGTTCACAAACTCTGAAAATGTAATACCTACCTATAAAAACTATTTGAGAAAATAATCAACAAATTTAACGTGGCCTTTGGTTTCTGGTTACTATCTTACATAGTTATCGTTCTTGGCAATGAACAACTACGGAAAGCCGTTTTACCGAAACTCTTAGCTGAAAATAATATTTTATTATATTTATAACCTCCGCAAACATAGTTTGCGTATATAGGAATCACCCTGTCTGTCTGTCTGTCCGTCCGTCTGTCCACATAGCCTGTAAGCGCATCTCCTCCTACACCGCTACTCTGATTTGAATGAAACTTTACATGAAGCTTAGACACAATGTGTAGATTTGCATATGGGAAGATCATTCATCGTGCTTTATTCCAAGGACAGATAATTCAACTTACGTGATAGGGGAGCGGGGGGGGGTATCCCTTGTGAGTTTTGCTCACAGTATGTCTTGTTTCGAGAATAGGTTGAGTATTGGTTTTATACATCTAGCAACATTTATTTTATATAAAATTCAATAAATACTAAGTACGATTGTGGCGGTGATCCTTTATTTCCGTTCGACGAAAAAAATTATTACCTTTTGAAAAAAATCATAACATCTTTTTAACAAAATAACAATTTAGATATAAATAATATAATTCAGCACAATTCAAAAATGCAAAAACACATTTTCATATAACAGCCGCGGATTCAGGCGGGGGTGCACCCCGCGCCCCCCCTAAAAACGAAAAAATATAATGTTTTAGTCTTAATTTTCGTGATTTCTATGAATTTCCGGGGGGCGCCCCCCCCCTCGGTCCCCTAAAAAGGCACTGAACTGGAACAGCGCCCCTCGTAATGTGAAATCCTGGATCCGCACCTGTACAACTATTAAAGTATCGGCTTCAT
Source organism: Geukensia granosissima (assembly GCA_032357055.1). Classification (NCBI taxonomy): domain Eukaryota; kingdom Metazoa; phylum Mollusca; class Bivalvia; order Mytilida; family Mytilidae; genus Geukensia; species Geukensia granosissima. The sequence continues at coordinate 7,066 of JAULBM010019593.1, read as the reverse complement.
ATCTGATGTTTTAATAAGTCAGTTCCGAATTTTGATCGATGAAGCAGTCTACAGTAACTTTCTTAGATGCAAGCGTGTTGCCAACAACTGAACTTATATACATATATCAGAGACATATGATACAATTGTATTATATGTCTCTGCATATATATTATATATATCGTCAGTCCAACATGTCCAATGCTAAACTGAGTCCGAATTTTTCATTCTGATAAAAAACGCAGAGGATTGCCACATAACTTGAATACGTATGCATGCTCTTATATTTTACAGTTATGGCGTAATTATTTTTAGATAACTAGCTCTACGTGTGCGCCTTCATTTATTTCTTTTTCGGCCAGTATCTTATTTGAAAATTATCTAAAGCAGTTCATCTGTTTACTATCTGCCTTATTCAAGCTATTTAAAACAGACAAGTCATTTAACAAAAATCTTGATGTGTCCTGTGTTTGTTTTAACATTGTGTTTGATTTTGTATGTATTACTTTCGAGCAACTTTTGACAGATTTTGTTAGATTTCTTTGCCCGTTTATATCTGTAATTTGTTGACCTTACCCCTTAGTTATGTTCTTCAATGCACAGATGTAGTGTCGTCGACATCTATCAAAGAATTCCACTCAAAACCGATGCTAGAGGCCGTCATGAACTTGCATTGAGGTGAGTTTTTACTCCGTGTTGAAGCCCTCACTGTCACTTTGAGATGAAGGACAGCAATCAAAGCGTTGTTCCTTTTGCTTGGAATTTTCTTGTACATATGAGATTTTTATGAATATTTACTCCATATCTCCCTTTTATATGATTTATATAGCGCAATTCAAAGTTATTTAATTCACAAAATTCACTAATACACCAATTCAGTAGGGTTTAAAAAATATTAATTTTATTCGCTCAAATGGTCAACGGTCAACAACAACACAAAAACAAAATAAGGTGTTGTTAGACTATTGTTAGTGCATCGGTGGCAAATAATCTGCACATCAATATGACTGTCGTGATTGATTGATTGATAAAATAAAGCATCATTTTATATCCATGAAATATTTCAATGTTAAAGACACCATAAAAACAGACATGCCCTATGCATAAACATATCATGGTACATCACTAATTCCTATTATAAGGATTTTTTGTACAAGAACATAATACAATATTAAAAAAAATAATTAAAGAATGAGACCCCAAAATGATTATGTTTATCAGTGGCGTATGGCATTTCCGTTTCAATTGAATTTTTTTCTTAAAAAAAATTTCAGTCCCGCAATTAAAATATATCATGATACATATTTTAAACTTACACCCTAACAATGCACAGATGTATGCATTTGTGTAAAATAAGGTTATTTTTGCCGTAAATTATGAAACATATTAAGTTTTATTATTTATGTTCTCCCCCAACCATAAGGGCGTCCGGAGTATAGAAATAGGCCCTCGTTTTCTCCGCCAGCAGGTAGAACCTGTGATAGAGGGCGTCTGTTCGTTGGGCGGGATGTATAAATAATCGACCACCCGAAAGTAGCCGGGGTTAAGAAATTGGTTGCTCCGCAATGAGGTATAACCCCTTTTTAAGGAGCCTCCGTTTTTTGGGCAGGATCTATAAATTCTCAAGGAAATGTAACATTAATTTTCCAAAGTAGATAAAAACATAATTAACTTAAAAAAATCAAAATTGTTTCCATGACAAATTACTTCAGAGTTCTCCTGCGTTTTCTACTTAGTAACTGTGTTGTCAGTTAATATTTCAGTGATATTATACATGTATGTCGTTGACATCAAGGTGCACTGATAATAAAAATGATATTGCCATATTTTCTTATCTAAATGAAGCAGATGAAGCATATGATAAACAATTTATAAAATGAATTTCTTCGTTTTGCATACAAAATCATCCCTTTGCCGATATCAGCGCTCGAGCTTAAGCTCTCGGGCTGATATCATGGCCACGCGCTGATATAGTATGTGATACGAAAAAAAACAATTACTAATCTATATAAATAAGTTCTCTGTTAAAACCATTTTATTAAAAATATTTTTTAACTCTTAAAATATACAGATGGAATGTCCTAAATTAAATTATGTTGACAGTCTACCTGAATATCATCAATAAATTTTGACAATGAAGGAACGACCCGAGTACTTCTACTTTTTCCCTATGGTTTGGTTCTAACAGGCTGAAGAGAGGCTACTCCTATACTCAACTTAGCACAGTTCATTGAAAATATAACTAGATAATTGAAATAGAATCTGATTTTTTTAACATGTACACACTTTTGTCTATATATACATTACATCTTTGTAGTGTTCACCATTGTATCGTTTTGTATATAACCGCCTCGGTGGTGAAATTGTGGAGAAAAAACACTAATTCATTTATTTAACATTCTCAACTAAAATCGAGAATCTTTAAATTCGTCTAGCTCTTTTACCTTAATTTTAACTAGGCAAAGACCATATATACAAAGATTCGTACATACCATGGCTATAATCACACAAAAAATCATAATAGGTTTAAAGTCTTCTAGTGAAACACTGACTCCCTTGGCGAGGCCCCTATAGAAAAAGGCATTTTTACTTCCTGGAAACCTTCGTTAGCCACGCGTTGTTGGACCATGCCGCCATAACTCAAATCACTCCTACAACTGATCAAACCTGGGCTCAAATTCATCCCAAAACATCTATCTTTCAAATAAAATATCACTTATTAAAATTCGTTTACTGCTCTTGAAGATACGGCGTACTGAATGGGACTATTTTGTGTATTTTAGAACCTTCAGGGTGAATTAGTGTTTTGACACCTTGTTAGCGTGCTCGCCTCGAGTGTGGAAGGTCGTGGGTTCGATCCCAAGCCGGGTCAAACCAAAGACATTACAATTGCTGGTTCTCTGCTAAGCACACAGCACTTAGGAGTAAGAGCACATACTGGTCGACCCATAGTCAGGATATTGTGTCTGGGTAAATTGGCACGTCTTCCTGCGGACTGTTGCTTTCGTGAGCTAGCACGTTAAATATCCGGCTCACCGTGTCGGTCTAGAACAAATAAGGGTTCATTAACAATCGCACATCATTAATATGCTCTTGTCCTAAATATGCATGAAATATTTGCCACTGGACGTTTAGCACCATTCAATCAATCAATCAATCAATCAATCTTTCTGTATATATATGTCTGACTCTTGTTACATTCATCTACTGTCTAGATGTATAATAAAATCTTAAATCGTGTACAGCATAAAATTGTATGTTCACAATTGTCATAATATTTTATATTGTAATAATCTTCAAAATCTACACTTATCTCGCTTCTAGCATGTTCGGTAAATAAATTTTCTTATCTATATCATATGTTTATTAGCAAAATACATCCATATGAGCATCAAGCAAATGTATGTTTACATTACAAAATAAAAAATAAAACATACAGATAACATAAAGAAATATATACACAGAGAGAAAGAAAATAGTGACCAAGTGTTTCTTTGACCAATGTAGACTCTATTTTGAATTTCCTATGATTGCTTGTTAAGCTTCCTACTACAGGCAATAGTTCGAAATGAGGGTTTAGGTTATTTAGTAGTTTATCAAGTGGATGGTCTAATATAAATTTAAGTCCAATGTTTGAATTTTTGAAATAATTGATTTCTTAATAAATTTTTGTCTAACATTCAAAAGAGTAATGAAATTCATCGTCTAACTGGTTACCATTGCTTTAAAGGTGCCTATAGTTTTATAATAATTTCCAATTTGCGATATAGGAAATTCTAACTCTGTTGTGTTTTATTACATATCATCCTTCTTTTAACGGATTTTATTCCAAATTGATTCATACTTATTCTTTATAAAAACGGTATACTCTAAAATATTGCCTGGTCTCAAAATTAAAAATTGCTTTAAAGTTGGCCTGTCCTGGCCTCAAAATTGTCGCGGCCTTCAATTTGGCTTTGCCATAAAATGGCCTGGACTCAAGTTTGTCTGCTATGAAATCAAACAGAATTATGAAATAATAGTAATGTTGTCATTAAGTAAGTTTAGCTGAATATATTTCAGTCGATTTAATAATCGATTTATGAATTTTATATATACTTTTATAATTATTATTTCATTAAATGTATATGCATAAGATAACATCTTACTAAAACAGATTCGACATGAAGTAAACCATGTCAACTGTGATAAGATGAAAGAAATATTAAACCATATGTTCACTTCAGGTATACTTCACTTCTTATTTTTTTTACGATTTTGTTATCAGGTGATAACTGGCTTTAAATTTACGATAGATATAAAATAAAACATTTTTGTGTAATGAATATTTACACCACATCCCCCCTTTTTATATTTCATTACAGAGTTTGTTTCTTGTGCTGTGTGGAGAACGTAAAAAATCTCACCGTGTTTGAATACGAATGCTCTTATATTTTACAGTTATGGCGATAACTAGCTTTATGTGTTTTCCTTTTTCGACTAGTGTCTTAAATGAAAATTATCTAGCAGTCCATCTGTTTATTATCTGTCCTATTCATGCTATTTAAAATAGACAAGTCATTTAACAAAATCTTAATTGATGTGCCCTGTATTTGTTTAAACATTGTATTTGATTTTGTATGTATTACGGCAACTTATGACAGATTTTGCTAGATTTCTTTGCCAGTGTATATCTGTTGGCCTTACCCCACATTAGTGCGCTTCAACGCAAAGATAAAGTGTCGTCGACATCTAGGAAAGAATTTCGCTAAAACCGGTGCTAGGGGCCGTCTTGAACTTACTGTATGGTGCAGTTTTTTACTCCGTGTTGAAGCCCTCACTGTGACTTTGAGATAAGGAACAGCAATCAAAGCGCTGTTCCTTTACTTGGAATTTGCTTGTACATATGAGATTTTTGTGTCATGAATATTTACAACATATGGACACAATGTTTTATAGTGTATTTACATCTACAAAATAAACCCCATACAACAGAATGACGGCAAAACAATATCATCTTTATACTTCTGAAAATTTGCAAAATTTGAATAAAATGCACTCTCGTTGTTTTATTACACCAATTTCATAGGTAAGGGAAATGTTGAGCGCTCACCAACATGTTAACACCCGCCATATAAATTTTTGCACTTAAAAAATGTATTTGCTACCCCAAGTCACGAACCTTTATACTAGTCGATGTCGTTTTTTTCGTACTTCTTTTATTTAGTTTACATTAAAAGCTAGATTGGTAGAATATTGATGACAGGTTCAGATACAGTAGAGTTACTCCGAAATGGACTGCTGCGAACTGAGGTTATTTCCAGAGGTCGAACCACACAGCTGACCCAGCGCGATCCTCAGGTGGCGGATAGGGGGAACCTACTGGTTTGGAGGCTGCCAGATCATAAAACGGAAAACCTGACCGTTGATCAAAGTGGGTGACGTGTATGAATAATGTCACGTTCTATGCACGTAAAAGATCCCCTTTTGTAGAAGGTTTATGCCGCTACAAAATGTTACATTCCAGTTGCAGTCAAAAGTTGTTGCGATTTTGTGTCTAACCCAACCCCACTTTCAGTAATTTTGAGAATTGTTGAACATTTCTCTCATCCTGAATATGCATAAAATATGTGTCACTGGACGTTTAACAACAGCCAATCAATAAATACAGAAAAATTTAAGTCCAGTTTTTCATTCAGTGGAGCAAAACTTTGGAATTCCTTATCTGATGAATTACAAAATGCAGAGAGTACTGCAGAATTCAAAAGACTATTTCATGCATTTAGACATCAATATTTTTTAAACAAATATATCTGCTTTACTTTTGTGTCTTCAAATGTATTTATTTGAAAATGTACTTCATTTGTGTGTACAAATATGCGCTTATATAATTATGTTCCTTGTTGCTACATTGTTTTATTTACGTATATGATTGTTAACCTGTTTTATGAGGACCTTGTGGAAGATTGGTACAAACAGGTTACCCTCATGACCCTCTTTAAATAAAGGTATGATTATTGTTATTATTATTATTTCACATGATAAAAAATGACACATGCGGTTAGATTTACGCATGTTTCACATATGTTTTAAAGTTGGCATTTAGAACAATGTGTTTTTAAGGTATACATTGTTTATTTATATATACAGTTAATGACTGCAAGTTTGTAGTAAGACAGAATCCCAGTACACAAGAAGTCATGTACTTTGAAGTTTCAACATTCTTGTAAAACGTTATAACGGCGCTATTTTATTTTACTTTCTTTGCCGTCAGTTTAGTGTACTCTTTGTGACGTTACGCAAATTCCATGATGTCAGTTTTCTGATATGGTTTTATAGGATTCACATCGTTTTAAAATTATAGTCGGTAAGATTTACGATTTCTTTATATCTAATGTCACAGCAATACCTTTCTTTATTTATGTTTAGTTATTTATCAATTCTTTGTACTTTTTTTTTGTAGAGAATCAATATCTATTGATACGAATTGATATGAAATGTGAATACAAATTGATACGAACTGATTACCAGATGAATTAGAACAAAATAAAATATTCACATACTTGAGATAATTTGTGTTTTTTCTGGATGTGAATCTATAATTCTCGACTCTCTTTAAGAAAGAAGATGGCGGATAAAGAAAACCCACAAGACTTTAATAATTTAAGGCGGAATAGTGTAATGTAAATAGGGTTCGACTAGTTCAGGGTTCGGCCTGTGCTTTCGCTCCAGGATTTGGGACAACTAAGTTGTAACCCGACTTGTAACAAAATGAACACCCAGTAATTTTTTTATGTATATATCAATATTGTAAATTTCCAGTCAAGGTTCAACAGATTTCTGAATACCACCTCATCTTAACTAGTATAAACCTAAAGTGTGACAATAATTTTCTACCAAGGGTTCTAATTCACAAGAACTCAATCCATTCCAAAGATTCTACCCTACACGTTTAAGCCTTGTACCAACTAAATAACACCGACTATTTTTTTGGTAGTCAACGAAACTGTTTTCATTTGAATTTCAATAAAGTGTAGTAGAGTGGGATAATGTCCCTTTATAAAGAATTGAAGATTTGTTAATTAATTGATTTATTGCAACTTAATTG
>JAULBM010019582.1:0-11408 GCA_032357055.1 Geukensia granosissima | reverse complement strand
CCAGTGGCAAATATTTCATGCATATTCAGGACGAAAACAAGTTAAACAATAAATCAATATGTAGACTGTGAGTAAGGAGCGGTAAGGGAGGGACTTTTACACTGCCACTGGAAAATAGCTGGTTGGATAGGGGCAGAAAATTTAGCATTGTAACTGGCAGCCTACTGACCACTCAAAATGAGCAGTTAAATGGGTTTTTAATGTGCTTATGACGTGGCATTTCCTATACACAGGGTGTCTTTAACGTTTCCCTCTTGACGGATTGTGAATTCATACATCCCCCACAATCAAGGACGCCCCTTTTAGAGGACTAGTGCCTCAAGGACGGAGATACCTGCTGCCTATTTTTCACCGGCACAATCTTCGAGAAGGGAGTTCGAGTTTTTATACATCTCGCTCAAACTAACGGACGCCCTTTTAGCAGGGGTTCTATCTGCAGGCGGAGAAACCGAACGACCTATTTCTATACCCTGGCCGCCCTCATGGGTGTTTTAATTAAGAAAGCATTGTATAGATGCTTTTTTCTCCGTTTCCGTTTCGGCTTATGGTAAAATGACTTTTAGCAAATATTGATGAATGAAAGAAAAATATTTCAATGCGTTATGTCCATTACATAGCATTTATGCCCTTTAAGATACTACTATATATCAACTACGTAACAATGTTTTCCCCTACGCTAAAAACGCCCAATGAGAAATGAAACATTATTTTTTTTGGTTTTTTAGGAATGAATTTTGTGAACCTATTTTGCATGAGTTGAATTAAAGAAATCTTTGGCAAACGAAAGTGAAGAATTTTTTTTTTCATATTTTCTACATTTATTATATTTTTTGAAGCGATACATTTGATTGAAATTTGGACAATATAATGGTGTTGTTTTCATGTTTGGGTAAGGTTGTTACAAATTACACATTTTGTAAGTAATTCAAAATATGTCAATTAGGGTAGTATTAAAATGTGATTTGAAAATTTTTAGTTGTCTCATTCTTCATTTTATCAACATACAAATTGGATAGACACAAGCATAGTACTAAAAGACCTCTTCAGTTTGCAATGTTTGAAGAAAATGGGGTATTTGAACATGCTTACAAGCAATAGAAATATACATCATTTTATCTTATTTTATGATGAAGAGGAGGAGAAAATTAAATGAAAAGAAAAAAAATTGGGAGAGGGGGTCACTTTTCTGGTAGGGGTGTGCGGCTGAGGTTTCTCTACACTCACCCTTTTCATAAATTTCCTCCATTAAAAATTTCATATATTTTCATATATTGAATGGAAAAAGACATATTGTGAAAAAGAAAATGACAGACATACTATCAATTGTGTGAATTTACGTGCTAGTCCGAAGCTTTCTTATTAAGGTCAATGACACTATCATATATTTTACTATGATTTTCATATCTAATCATATATTTTAAAGCTGATCAATTCAAACGACACGCCCCAATACCATGATATGTAGGAGGTGCACCCCCTTGTTGTGATGTGATTAGAGATTTGACAGTCAGTAATTAAATCATCAAGTATATTTTTGACTTTTTATATATACATAAACGTGCTTGAAAAATGATACGTATTGGACACAAATTTTTGCCTTGGCTACTATAAAAATGACAAGATATTAAGTACATGTCAAAGATACTGCACTCCATTTACAAGAAAAACAGAGGGAATTTACAAATGGTCTATAAAAACGACCGTGGAATACCACTGCTTTGGAAAAGCTCTAAAATGCTCCAATTAAAAAAAATATTAGTCCATGAGATATGTCAACAACCGTGCATCCAGCTTGGACTCTACCACATATGATTTCTTATTTATTAGATCTATATTAAAGGATTTTAGATGTTCAAAAGACAATTTGTGGGATAGGCTTTATATGCCAGGGCAACCTCAGATTTTAGCTCATCTGGCAAAAGGCCATGTCAGCTTTTGTCATCACTTAGTATCCGTCGTCCGTCATAAACTTTTCACAGTTTCCTTAACTCCTCTGAATCCGCTTGGCCAAATGGAACCAAACTTGACAGGAAGCCTCTATTTAAGTTCCTTTATTAAGATTGCTCTTTTTATGTGGATCCGTCAACAAACATGGCTGCCGTGAGCAATTCTTGTTTCTGATTGGCTGATTCAAAGAAAATGCATATCCTCTAAAATTGCAAGACCAAATGGAACCAAAATTGACAGGAAGCCTCTCTATAATTTCCTTTATTAAGATCCCTAAACAAACATGGCCGCCAAGGACAATTCTTGTTTCTGGTTGGCTAATTTAATGAAAATGCATCTCCTCTAAAAGGCCAAATGGAACCAAACTTGATAGGAGGCATCTAAATAAGGTCGTTAATAACGATTGCTCAATTAGTCCTGTTCAGTCAACAAACATGGCTGCCATGGGCAATTCTTGTTTCTCATTCGCTGATTCAAAGAAAACATATCACTTCTGAAATTGCAAAGCCAAATGGAACCAAACTTAACAGAAGTCATCTGTATAAGGTCCTGTATAAAGATTGCTGATTTCATTGAGATCCGACTACATGTACAAACATGACCACTATCTGCAGTTCTTGTTTCTGATTGGCTTATTCAAAGAATAGACGGCAGATAGACATAACTCACGGACTACGTGTTTACGTAAAATACTATTGCGCTTACGTGGATATTATCACAAATATGCATGTATACGGAAAAAAAAACATATAACACACATACATGTACTAACCTATGACCACAATTACTGCATTGGGACATGTGGTGGGGCTTTACTAGTTTAGAATGATGCCAACCCTCCCCAAACCAGTAGTCAATGGAATAAATCAAAGAAAACAAAAACAGTCACAGACGAACTATAAAAATCAAACAGAAATTTGCCTAATCAGATTAGTTAGTACCCGTATTACTAGTCTTTTATTATTCTTGTATCTTCAGTTCGAGATTATGTATTCAACATTGGTAACCTTTTTTATTCATGCTATATAAATTATGTGTTTAAAATTGCATTATCATGTAGAAACACAATTAATTTCTGATCTTAATCGCTTAATTTGCAGATTTAATTATTTACATTTCTTTACAGGGACAAGACAAATTTGAAACAACTAAAAGATAAAAGATAAAACGAAAACAAAAGGAACACAAGCATGGAATCCACGAACTCCTTAAAAAAAGGAGTGGTATCAGGTGTTCTAGAAAGGTAAGCATCCCCTGTCTTTCGCCCAACACCTGTCGTGGAGTTCTTATTGTCAAAATTAGAATGTCATTATCAGGAGTGTCAATTTGTGTCAAATTCGGACTGAATCGCGCGAACTCCTATAAAAACATGAGTGGGATCAGGTGTCTAGAAGGGTAAGCATCCCCTGTCTTGTGAGCAACACCCGTCGTGGAATCCTTAAAGTCTCATCCGAATAAACGTCAATTCGATATGAAATCAACTTATTTTATATTACCGGTAACAGTTCCCTAACAAGTTAAAGTTTTTTTTTTTCTACGGAAACTTAAAACATTTTTTTTTTTGGAAAGTAATGTCAATTCGCGGAAATGTAAAAATAAAGAGTCAGAGATCAGAAATCTCGGGTGTCTGCTAGTTTCACGTACAATTCTCGATCGCGTTAGATTTTGTATTCCCTATCTAATCTCATTAGATGCATGATGGTTGTAATAATAGAAAAAGGGGGGATATGGTTTGTGTTTGTTTTTGCTTTTTTACTGCTTAGAAGTTTTGAAATGATTTAAAAGATTCTGAATGAAAATGTATTACATATACCAAAAAGACACTATCCTCATCGTACATGCATGTAAGAATGAATATGAAATACATGCGAGAAAGACACAATCTACTGGATTGTGTACTAGTATTATAATCTCCTTAATTGGTGCCTTTAGTTCACCAGGTTTCCGCGAAATAAGTTCTTAAAATAATGCCTTGCCTTTCTTTCTTTTATCAAATAAATTTTGGACTAAATGAGAAAAATTTAAAATGCCTTAATTACACTGCGTACACGAAGTGCTTTTCCGGATTAACCTTAATCAGGTACATTCGGCATCAAATATTGGAAAACAGAGAATTACGAGAGAGAGTTAACGATGTTGGAAAGATGTAAACTGTATCTTTCAAACATTCATTTCGGTACCCTAAAATAAATAAGAGCAAACAATTTAAGCACGCGGAAGCTTTTTGCGACCTTCACACAACACAAGAGAAAGAATCTGTGATAATATTTCAAAGAAAGAATAATATGCCTGATTGTAGACAAAATGGGGAAAAACAATGGAAAATGCCTTACTTACACTGCGCTAGAAGCGCTTTTCTGGATTAACTTTCATCAGGTATACTCGGAACACCATTTCAGTCTATTCGGTCAATTTTCAAAGAGAACTCCTTATTCGTCCCGCGGTGAATTTCTAATGAAACATCGCGCTGCAATCTAAGACAATCAAGAGTCATTCAGAGGACATATATGTTAAAAATTATCAATTTTGGGTGTATATAGACACAAACCAAAAAAATCGGAATCGAATCCTAATGGAATTATTGTTAACTATGAGGTTACAGGTCTTCACCGTAAACAAGAACAGCTTTGCCTAACATGATATCAGTGTGCAACGAAAATAAAGAAAGTAATATTTGGCCTATATGGAGTTTATAAGGCGTTTAAATATATCTAGAACTACAATTTTGATAGAAAAAGTAATAGGGCAAAACAAAGTCTGATTCATTAAAAGATAGTTCGAAAAATGTCCCCCAGTGATATATTTTTCAATTGATAAGCGCGCAGATTTTCAAATATTTTATTCATTCTAAAAATAAACAACCTACCTATAAACCCTTTACACATACAGAGATTAATTCATATCACAACGAGATATTAGAGGAGTAATCGGAAGTGAAAAAAAATATCATGACATTTACTAACCAGATTATGTTTAGTTATGCAATAATCAAAGGTAGGTCGGACATAGAGAAAGCGTGAGAAATTCCGGATAGTTAGTGCGTTCATATCTCTGAGGTTAGTTGTTGTGTTGGTAAAATCCATTAATAAGATAATTAACAATACAAGAAAAGAAATTAATATAATGAAGATTTATACAAGACACCACCACCTCCAAAGCTTCTTAAAAAACCTATTGAAATAATTCGACCACTTCCCGAAAATGCAATTTTGACCTGCTTCGATATTAAAAGTTTATATGCGAGCGGTCCCCGTAAAGATGGAGGGAAGAATGTAAAGCTGCGCTTAATGACAGTTCCACAAAATCCATTCTAACTGATGATGTGTTGCAAATCTTAGACCTCGCTTTAGAAATTAACACCTTTAGCTTTAATAAACACGATTGTACATTTTTGGTAACACTACAAAATTACCTACATATTATTAACGAGTCGCTGAGGACATTTTTGGAATTTGGGAACACGGATATAAATACTTAAAGATTTTTCATAAGATTGTAAATGACATGCATCTCTAAATTCAAACCGAACTGCATTATTCATCTGAAAAATTAATTTCTATACTTCCGCATTTGCATCGAAAACTGGGTTGTTAAACGAATTAATATATGCAGTACGACAAAAGTTATCGCCACCCGGTATTTTTTTTCTAATAATACTTTTCATTTTACACCTATGTAAATGTAAATATAATAAAACGGTTTTGCCCGAGAAAGAGTAGTTCAGACAATAGCAATTCCGTAAATTCGGAATTTGAATAACAAACCTCGCCAAAGTTTTTGTATTTGCCAGTGAAATTTAGTAATATTCGATTAGCGGTTTTGCTCGATTCAGGGTCTTCTATAAATTAAATATCCAACAAACTGTTTTATCGAATTCCTTCAAAGTTGAAATCAGAGATCAACAGTTTTGATCGTGACACGTTGGTTCTTGGAAACAATGAGAAAATTGAGGTTTTGGGCACTTCGAATAAAAGCGTGACTGTTAATGGAGAAAAGCATAACATTTTTGTCTATGTTCTACAACAAACATCCGACCCTTTAATCTTGGGAACGCAGTATCTGAGAGACCACAAAATCGTTTTGGACTTTAGTACCTTAACAGTAGGAACCAGTCAGGCAAATGTGCGATGCGTAAAGCGTGTTACAATTCCAGCGAATTCTGAAACAGTGATAATGGGTCAATTACCGGAAAACAATCTGTATGGATATCAAGGAATTGCCTCTAATGCTAAATATTTACTGTCGCTTGGTTTTTTAACATCAAAATCGTTAGTTACTGTCTCCTCCACTAAATGTGTAACATTAAAAATAATTAATCCCTTCAAAACACCAATTGTTGTGAAAAAGGGTAAAATTCTTGCTTATTTTAATAGAATAAATAAAGATGATGAGGTATTGCAATTATCACATAAAAATCAAAGTCAGCCAAAATTCGAAAATATTAATTTAGTGTCACGTTTGCCGCATGACGAAATGAGTAGTAGTGAAAATGCAGTTCTCGTCCCAATACGGTCTGAAAATATAAGCGGTTCGGAAACTGAAAATTTTGCTCGAGTTGGACATGAAAGTTCTTGAACCAGTACGGCATCTGAAGATTTTGACTTAAATGAGCCTGAAAATAACGACAGTAGTGAAACAATCGATTGATTATACCTCCAAACAGTTTTCCGATATATTTAACATTAATGCATCCTTAACTAAAATGCAGCAACAAGATATTAGGCAACTTTTATTTGAAAATAAGGATATATTCGTAACGTATTCGGATAACCCTAGTCTTGGACATAAAAATTTCATTCAACACCACATAGTTCTAAAATCAGACTTTAAGCCAAATTACATGTTTCAAAGGCCTTACAGGTTGCCTCCTCACAAGCGGGAAATTTTACGTCATCATTTGGACGAACTTTTGCAGCAGGGCATTATCTCACCTTTAGATCCAAATGAGGATGTTCCCATCTCTTGTCCCATAGTCCTTGTGACTAAACTATCCAAAAAAATCGGGACCACTGTTTACTGATCGCCAGTCTAGTCTATCTCATTACCGATTTTGTGTTGATTTTCGTCATCTCAATTCTGAAATCTTAAATTTCAATTATGTAGAACGAATTAACCGAATCGTTTACACAGCGTTTTCCAAATGATATAATTTCCATAGATTTGGCATATGGTTTCTTCCAAATGAACATTGACGCAGCAAGTACTAAACATACAGCTTTTAATACCTGTTTTGGCTCATTTAAATTTTTAAGACTTCCCATGTGACTTGCATCATCACTGTCAACATTTCAGCTACTAATGGACAGGATTTTGAGAGGACTAGCATTTGAAGTTGCATTTGCTACTTGGACGACGTCCTAGTCTTTTCCGAATCGTTTGAAAATCACATTTTCGATTTAAAGAAGTATTTGACAGATTCAGTACAGCTGGTTTAAAACTAAACCCACAAAAATGTTCATTTGCCCAACAGGAATGTATATATTTAGGACATCTAATTTCAAATTTAACATTGGTAATTTTGTATTTTCAAAGGACGGTATATGACCACCTCCAGACCTGGTGATTGCGATTCAAAATTATCCTACACCCAAAACTGTCCAGCAACTAAGACGTGCTTTAGGTCTTTTTAACTGGTTTCGAAAGTGTATTCAAAATTTTAGTGCTGTACATGAAACGTTGTATAAGCTTGTCAAAAGAGGTGTATCCTATCTTCGGACTAATGAACATGGAAATTCTTTCAATCAGCTAAACAAAGCTTCTATTAGATTCCAGAGTTTTGGCATTTCCTAGGTTTGACCTACCGTTTTACTTGTCAGTCGATACATCCTCTAAAGGTATAGGATATATGCTTTACCAAAACACTAAGATGAAAGCGATTTAGAAGATTTGAAAGTCGTCAGATTTGGCTCAAAATCCCTAAACAAATGGTAGCAGTCAGTCATACGGGCCAACCAAATTAGAGCTTCAAGGCTTAGTTACTGCAGTGGTTGACTGTTTATCGTACTTACGGGGACACCACTTCATCGTAAAGTGCGACCATCAAGCACTCAGGCCCCTTTTTCAAAAGAAATTTAAAGGAGCGATATATGATCGGTGACTAGCTCTTTTTAAACAATATAATTTTGACATTCAGTATAAGCCTGCAGCACAGATACTGGTGCCAGACCCCCTCTCTCGTTGTACTGATTCACACGTTGTTGGCGGAAACAGTAGTCCCGATGAAGCTGACCCCTTCTTCCCGTGTGTAAATGAGCATACAGGAGAAATTAACTTACCGGAAGGCGTTCAGTTACACAATATACTAGGAAATCATAGCCTCGACTGTGTACATAATGTCAGAAAAGAAGATATGTTATTTACCAAGGATATTTGGCCGATTCGAAATATTTCGGATGATGAACTCAAACCGTGCAATATTGGAACTAATTGTAGTTCTATATTTGATCAAAATTATACTGCTTTCATCGTACCCGACTCGAAACCCGAAGTTCTCATACATTTGTATAGTGACCAATTTCTTCCGATACTGATTCAACGAAGGAATTTCACAAAATATATTATAGTGTTAATATCGGAACAGATTGCTGTCCCACAGTTTGTTCAGTTTTAGATGTAAATACAGATGAAACATATTTAGAAAGAGCTGATTGCAACTCTCAGCAGTTTGGTTTTTCGGAATTTGATCCCTTATTACAAGACCAAGTCACGAACGATTCTCACAATCTTGGAATTGATAGCAGTTCTAATTTTCCTTTATGTCGAATTAATTAGCTGGACTCGTTAGATTTAGAGGACGATCAAACACCAATGCTTGCACCTTATATTTTGCCATGTTTCACTGACAACTATATGACTCAAGACAGCGTTACACGTTGTTTATAAACCGAACCTTTCATTTGTAATGCGAAAAATTTGGAGCCTGTCAAAATTTACACCTACTCTGTGCACACCGTTGCCAACTTCGAAAACGGAGAATTCAGTCCAAAGTTAAATTGAAACTTATTGCAGTTCCAGATTGGATGTATGCAATGATCAGTACTCATGGCTCAAATTTACAACTGCTTCAAGCTTAGACAAAACTAGTATAGATGATATTGAATCGGTTTTACTTCAACAAGATAAACATGGAATTGACTGCAACTTCAATTTGTCAGGACCAACGGAATGTCAGTCGTTAAACGAGTCTGTTAAGAACAATGTAGTCAATGCAATCGATCGCATTCTTTTAGGAAATGCTCCCGAACAAGATTTTATTGTACCAGATGACGATGATGTAGTTCGGCAGAGCATTGAATTGCTTAAGAGGTCTGATTTTAGTCCCAACAGTGTTAAGGAGTTCCAACGGCGTGATGGTAGTCTAATATCACTTATCAAATACTTGGAAGATGGTCTCTTGCCAAAGTTACAACGAGACGCTCGTAGACTTATTATCAGATGTTTAGATTTTATATTATCGAACTCGTTGCTCTACCATTCAAGAAAATCTAAGTCTACACGAACTGAAATACATAAACAAAAGTATCAGTTAGTTCTCCCAAAAATACTCATTAAGCCTACATTTGAAATGTTTCATGACTCGCCAATGGGAGGACACGGTGGTATCCAACACACCATTGACAAGATAAATGAACACTTTTATTTCGATAAATTACCTTCTATTGCGACCGAGAATGTTAAGTCATGTCACGACTGTCAAAGCCGAAAATTGACTAAAGCTTATACGAAGAGTGGCATTGTATCTTATCGTACGCCAAGTGAACCTTTTCAGGTCTGGCAAATTGACTTATATGGACCCTTGCCGATGACACAAAATGGTCACACGTATATTCTCTCAACAATTGACATCTTCAGTAAGCTCGTTTACATTGTTGCAATACCCAATGGCGATGCAATGACCGTTTCATATGCTATGTTTGATATTTTTTGTCAATATGGCATATGCCACACCATTTTATACGACAACGGAAGTGAATTTATATCGAACTGTAAAAAAGAGCTTTGTTAACCGTAACAAGTTTGGAAGAATTTTACACCAAGCCTAATACATCATTGTTTGGGAGCAGTTGAGAGGACACACAGGACTTTAGCCGAGCGCATGATCCCGTTTGTACAAAAAGGCATGCAATGGGATAATGTATTACCGGCTATTACATTTTCTATGAATACTTCGGTTAATTCCTCAACTGGGTATTCGCCATATGTAATAGTGTATGGATTTCGACCAAAATTCCCTCTTACTACTTCGTCTGAACAAACTGATTTTTCGACTCTATCAAACGACTTTGCTAGTAATAAAGAAACCAAAGCAAATACACTTGAGGTCATTAGGGAAGATGTGAAGGCAAATTGTATGAAATCAGGTTACATAATGGTTCGACGACATAACAAAAACCTAACAGTTTTAAATTGTCTTGTGGTGATTACGTGTACATGCATAAAGATACGCATGGACAAGGCCGTAAATTTCAGCCTAAATATAGCGGACCTTTTATTGTTCATTCCATTGTTTCTGATCATAAAGTAAAGCTAAGGGATCCGTCATCAGGTAAAGTGATCAAAAATCCCGTTCACCTTGATAGACTGAAGGTTGCATATGTACGTGCACCTCAACCGCAGAATAACTTTTTTCCTGAAGTGCAGATACCACAAGACATCATGCACTGAAAACAGATTCAGACAGCAATCAATCTCAAGCACAATCTAATCAAACTGACCATGAATCTACTGTACCATTACGTCGTTCCACCAGAATTCGCAAACGTCCGGTACGATTTTAAACAACCTCGTTTCACAGAGTCAGATAAGTTTTACAGGATTAACAGAATCTTAGCACAACGTGTTTGAAATTGACAAACTGAAAACCATATTCAATTTCGAGGAGAACCGGCACAGAATGCCCTTTGGATACCTTACAACCAAGCCACGAGTCGATTAACTATTTTTGTGTTGATGCTATCAATATTAACAATATAAAGACATTAAATACTTTTGTATGTTTATAAGGAAACCATGTTTTTATTGAGCATACATTTTTGACTAATTTTGTCCTATTTCTATAATTTTTAGCTCACCTGGCCAAAGGCCATGTGAGCTTTTGTCATCACTTGTGGTCCATAAACTTTTTACATATTTTTAATCTTCTCCTCTGAAACAACTGGGCCAAATAGAACTAAACTTGGTAGGAAGCATCTATATAAGGTTCTTTATAAAGTTTCCTCATCCCGATCAGACAAAAAACATGGCCGCCATGGACGATTCTTGTTTCTGATTGCCTGATACATTAAAAAACATCTCTTCTGGAAATGCTTGGCCAAATGGATTAATATTTGGTATGGAGCATCTATGAAAGGAACTTTATCAAGATTGCTCATTTAGTTTGGATCTGTCAACAAACATGGCCACCATGGACGATTCTTGTTTCTGATTGGCTGATACATTAAAAATCTTCTTCTCTGAAACTG
>JAULBM010019561.1:0-11408 GCA_032357055.1 Geukensia granosissima | reverse complement strand
CATCTTATGAACAAAGATTAATTTTGATCTGTATCAATTGAATGCTTAAAGAACTGTTTATGTAACAAAATAATATTATAAACATATTACTGATTTCAAGAGTTATCTCCCTCAACTCAGGTCTACCACCTTAAAATTAGATCTCCGCACTCACTCCCCTTTTAAAATTTTTTCTTTGGTCGCGTGGACGCGACCAAAGAAAAACACAAATAAAAAGGAGGAACAAGTGCGGCGATATAATTTTAATTAAATTTGTCTTAATTAAACATCTAAAAGCTATATATGTACTGAATCAGAGCGTTTACAAGTCGAAAATCGTTGTGCAGGTAGTTTAATTATTTTCTTCAAATCTTCGACATTCTCGATGGTAACATCAGTGCACCTTATAACTAGCTAATGCGTTTCTGTCCTGTGCGGGCTGACACACAGTAAAGTTTAAAAGGCTGATATATACTTTTGATAATATTATATTTGTTTTATGCGAAATAGGAGTTGCAATACTGAATCTTAAATGTGCGAAAACCATATAAATAAACAGCTCTTTAAAAAAAAAAAACTGTATTATCAGGGAGTGATTCAGATCACCAAGGCCGGCAACAGCTATTGATATTAAATGAAGTCTTACTGTATCGAGATATCTTGAAACCTTTAAGTTTTACATTTGACTGCAGTTTTCTTGAACAACATATGACTATACTGTACCATTTGCCTCAAGAATAAAGACAAACTGAAGTGAGATCATTGCGATTTCTTTAGTAATTTCAGAAGATGATAAAAATTGACTTCAGTTTTGTTTTGCAAACACTTGCAACCAAACTAATGGATTTTTTAGGTTTGGTATCAGAGCTTATGTCATTATTTGGGGGTCTCGATATCAAATTTAGTCTGACACAGGTGGCCTTTGACGTCATGCATAATTTAAGGTCCCACAGGTATGGGGGTCGATGAAGTATGAGTCATGGACCCCCACAGGTGTGGGGTCTATGACGTCATGCACAATCTGAGGTCCCACAGGTGTGGGGGTCGATGAACTATGACTCATTTACTGACGTCACTATGGGGGTCCGAGGCACCCTTACACTACTCAGTTGCTTTCCATATGTTTAAATAATAATCGTGTCATATGCAGTGTTAGTTAGGAATAATAAGTCATTTAATTGCTACAATCCCCGAGGGCGGCCGGGGTAAAGAAATAGGTCGTTCGGATTCTCCGTAGGAAGAACCCCCTTTAAAAGGGCGTCCGGGGGCCTGGGTGGCCGAGTGGTCTAGGTAGCTGATTTAAACTTACCTGAATCCTATCACCTATACGATGTGAGCTCGCGCCTCGGTTTGTACCATACAAAAACGGGTTGCATTTAGCTCGCATCGCACGTGATAAGGTTTGTCATTTACCTGCCTAAGGTCGGTGGTTCTGTCCGGGTACTCTGGCTTCCTCCACCAGTAAAACTGACCGCCGCTTCTGAATGACTGAAATATTGTTGAAAGTGACGTTAAACCCCTATCAAGCAAACAAAAGTGCGTCCGTTCGAGCGGGATGTATAAATACTCGAATCTTCTGGAAGGTTGTGCCGTGGAAAAAATAAAAGACCCCTTGTAACAGCTCATTTTGATTGGTCAATAGGCGGCCGGTTACAAGGCTGAATTTTCCGCCCCTATCCAACCCGCAATTTTTACAGTGGTAGTCAAAAAGTCATTCCCTTACCGGTCCTTGCTCACAGTCTACATATTGATTTATTGTTTAACTTGTTTTCGTTCTGAATATTCATGAAATATTTGCCTCTGGACGTTAAGTAACAATCAATTGATTGGACACTCAATGAATTGATTTTTGTTTAACGTCCAGTGGCCACAATCAATCGATTGATGTTTAACGTCAGTGGCAGGACAGGCTACAATATTGTAGCTCCTGTGACAACTTTGGTTTGGGAGCTACATTATTTTAGCTAGTCCTGAATATTGAATATGCATGAAATATTTGCCACTGGACGTTAAACAACAATCAATCAATCAAAGCAGTCTAAAAGTCCCTCCCTTACCGGTCCCTTTGTTACAGTCTACATATTGATATATTGTTTGCTAACTTGTTTCCGTCCTGAATATGCATGAAATATTTGCCACTGGACGTTAAACAACAATCAATCAATCTAATTGACATCTATCATTTTTCTAATATTTACAGCGGGTCACAATATGACGAAAAATATAAGTCGCTGTCTTCTGAATTTTAATAACCCCAGTGTTACCTGATTTGGATAGGTGTACAGCGGAGAGATTCCATCGCTCTTATGTACAGTATATAAGTCTCAACCGCGTGTGTTCTCGTCATATTTTAACAGGATTTACGGTTAGCCGAGGAGTTCTGGTTTAACAAAATAAAATCAGCAAGTGAATTTCTATTTCAAAGTTTTTGAGTATGGTGACCATCTTTTTAAGCGGAAAAGATTTCAGATAAAATGTTCAGAGCTAATACACTTTTTCCCCGTTTATTACACATTTAATTAATATAACACATGTGGTGAAAAGTAACCGGGTAACATTAAGTTAAACCTGCTTTATCTTTCCGACAAAAATAATTTAATGTCATATACCGACAAGATAATACAAAATCTAAACAGGTTCTTTTAAAATTCTACACAAATTTATTTCAAGCTCGATAGGTAATTATAGACTTTTTCTTGATTGATCTCTTATAAAAAGAAAAGTTTAAATTTTATCAAGGTCAAAATTTATATTAACACCTTGTTGTGAAATATATTAATTCAAACCCAGCATACTGATATAAGGCGAAATTAAAATTGAAAACTAAAAGGATTCGACATGTAGGCAGAAACTATTGAAAAATTATAAAACTTGTTGGATTCAGCTCACCAAATAACTGTTCTTGGGATTTTATTCAAAACCATGTATTTGTGTCGCCTTCTTCCAGCAGGGCGTCATATAAGGATCACTCTTCGACGTCTTGCGTCGGCGTCGTTGTCGTCGGCTTCACACTTTCTAATCTACTATTACTCTAAATTAAAAAATGAAACGATATGGGGTAAATGTCAGAGAAACTGCTCTCCAATAATGATAATATTTTTCGAGGAAATCAATATTTTAAATATGGCTTTTAACTTGTGGAATTCAGTGAAAACAGATTGGTTGACTGAATGTTTTTAACGTCCAGCGGCCAATATTTGGAAGAGAGAAGCCATTTTTCAGAGGGTTTTCTTACAGTTTAGCCCAGTGACCCCCAGTTTTTCATAATAATCAACACATCTTCAAAGTCATTTGAGAAGTTGATGAAATTCTGTTTTTTCATCGATTTTAGACAGAAAACCTGTGAAAAATCAAGATCAACTGTTTTCCTGCCAAAACAATCAAACTGACATCTCTCTTTCTGCTCGTGAAAAGCTATTACAATCATATGTAAAACCTCGTTTCCTTTGAACACACTCCAGTGGAGGAAGAGAAAGTTTTCCATGGTGATAGGCAATTAAATTTTAATCATCAGTTTTTCTTTGATGGACAGCCTACAACCTTATTCAACTGACAACTAGAGGACAAAAATGACTACTGACAAAATTTAATAAATTTAAGTTTTTTTATATGTTGTAAAACAGCAGCACAGCAGCATATTTTGTTTTCATTGGGGATGTTATCTTTTGATATACTGTATATCAGCAAATCAATTGATTGATTGATTGTTCGTTGCTTAACGTCCAGTGGCAAATATTTCATGCAAATTTAGGACGAGAACAAGTTCAATAATTATCTATATCGAAAAAGGGGTGGATGGGAGACAACAGGGCAACGGTTTTTGAATGCCACTGGAAAAAGTGAGTAATGGGTAGGGAAGGAAAATTTAGCCTTTTGTAGCGGCATAAACCTGCACTTTTTCGAAAACTACAAAAGGGCTCTTTTACGTGCAAGGAGCGTGGCACTCTCCAAACACGTCACCCACTATGGTTAACGGCCAGGCTTTCCGTATTATAACCTTGCAGCCCCCCAACGAGAGGGCCTCCCCTATCCGCCCCCTAGGGTTCGCGCTGGGTCAGCTCTGTGGGTCGAGCCCAGGAGACCGCTCCGGTGCCCAGCATCAAATCAAACAGGGAATATAAGATTATAATTGTTAAATAAATATGGCGAATCTTGATATGCTATTAGACGTATTTCAAGGAGTATAACTTCCCGTCAGTATCATTAGAATCAAAACATAATGGAGCCACGATCAAAACATTGTAAAATGAAGAACACATATCCATACCAACCGAAATAGGTACATGTAGTCGAAACAAGCGGAAAGACGTCTACCATGTGTAATAGCCGGAATGAAGCCTTTTTCCTTTTTACGAGTTAAGAATTTAAATTGGAAATTTTTTAACATAAATGTTTGGTGATATTCATGCCAGACATGTCCCCACAAATGGGCTGGTGAATACCATCGGAGAACTCTAGTCCACCATACATGCCATATTAGGCGTCGACCCCAGTGGTTAGACATACAAGTTTACCAATGTTGAATAAAAATGGTGAATTTTAATATGCTATATTCATTGTTTTAAGGAGTAGTCTCTCATCGTATCAGACTACGTTCTCTTTGTGTATCATATGGAATATATACATACCAGAAAGATACAATCTACATCAACTGCACAATTTCTCGTTAAGCTGTTGTCTTTAGATCATTAGGTTTCCGTGGGGGCACGAAACAAAGTTCTTAAAAAGTGCCTTGCATTTCTTTCTTTTAAATAACAGATTGTTGACAAATAGAAAAACAACGATTGAAAATGACTAAATTTCACTGCGTACGTAGGGTTTTTCTGGATTGATCCTTCGCGACCAAACATAGAAAAACAGGGAATTTCGCAGCTTCCATACCGTATTACAGCAATTTTATGGTAAGATTAATCGATACAGACTTGAAATATAAAGATGAATAATATTAGACAGATGTAAACTGTATCTTTCCAACATACATTCCAGTACCCGAAGATAAATAAAAGCATACAACTCAAGCACGGTGAAGCTTTTTACGACCTCGATATGAGAAAAACTCCTCAATAAAATTCCCTTTACAGAGTGCATGAGGTAACTATTGTATATAGAACATAACATATTTTAATTTGCCAAAATATTACTCTTGTAATTTTGCAGATTGGATTGGAGCAGTGCAGGCTATGGTTATATTTGGATTTTTTGGAACTTTGATCTCATTCTTTCTCGTGATTCTATTTCTGTTTGTTAGAAAATGTAAAACAAACGGCGAGCTAGGACTGGCAGCTGGTATTATATGTATAGTTACAGGTTAGTATATTTGGTCACAACTGTAGCGTCTTGTTCCTTTTGTATCTACATCAGTTATACGACATTTTACCGTTTGAAAACTCAGAAAAAAATGTATTCGTTTACAATCAAACGTTGACACCTAGGACATTTTCACAACACAATTATAGACAAAGCTATGACATTATCATAACAATATTTAAGAAAGCTAAGGCACAGACAATCGGACTTCTCTTGGAGTGTACTGCAAAATACAAAATTACCAATGTTGAAAAAGATGGAGAATTTAAGTATGCTATAGTATGTATTTTTCAAATCTGTAGAATTAGGGACAACTGCTAACAATATTCTCCGAAGCCTTTCCGTAATTTCAGTGCTTTATATATATAGTTTTAACATATGCACCAAATATCTGTAAAACATTGTTTAATTAATTTCATGTCAGACAAGTCGGACAACTAGGCTGGTGAATTTCCTTGGGACATGATACTCCAGCAGAGGCATCGAAATATTAAATAAATACGGAAAATTTTGGGTGTGCGCTATATGTGCATTTCAATGTGTAATCTCTCATCCGTAGCGTTAAAACCGAAATATAGGAAGTCAAAGATCCAAACATAGCAAAAGAAGCACCCATATCCAAATAAAGCGAAATGGAAAGCCAAATCCGACGACTACTTTCCGAAGCCTTTCCGTATTTTAGAATTTTAACAAATGCAGCAAATTTCTGTAAAACATTGTCTGATTTTCATGTCAGACAACTGGGCTAGTGAATACCCTCGGGGATATGATTCACAATTTATTTTGGAAAAATTCTTGCTCTGATATTTTTATGAAAAAAACCTGAGTTGGTCTCATTCTGAAGAAAAACAGTCTTGTTCAACATTTTGCCCTTTGAAAAAAAGTAGTCTAGTTGACAAAGTCTTCACCGCAAAGCATGTGAAGATAAATAATATGACAGATCCATCACCAGATGAAATATCCATTTCACAAATGACCATGGATATCTTCCCACTCTCGTGAATACAAATCCGTTCGTATACAATTAGTGACTTACATCGATTGTGACTATACACCGGCTTTGTCTACTGAGTAACACGACGGGTGCCACTAGTGGAGCAGGAGTTGCTTACCCTTCGGGAGTACCTGAACTCACTCTAGTTTTTTTAGGGTTCGAGTTACTCCAGCTTTAGTTTTCAGTGTAGTGTTGTAAGTTCTATGTTTGTCTTTCATTTCATTTTGTTGGCCATGGTCTTGTCTGTCTTTCGGCTCGACGATTTCTGTCTGCTCCTTTGGTATCTTCGAAATCCTTTGAGTAAATCAAACTTAATTTATTTTTTAATCCAAAGTCTTATGTTTTTATTTTTTTTAAATAAACGACCCATAACAAAGAAAATAAATTTTGAAAAAATATACACATTAAATTTAGCGTTCACACATATAGAGCTGCACATTGGTAGCTGATTCTAAAAAAATATTGTTAGGTGCAACTGCGTGCCATAGTTCTTCTTTCGATAATTGGAAAATAGCCTTAAAAACTAAGCAAACAAGGAAATTCCTATAATAGTATCATAAACTGTCTTCTTGAACATAAAACATTGATAGCATTGACAGATATGGACTTACAAATATAGTTTCCAATGATGTCTTACTTTATGTAATGAAATACATACATTTACCAATTTTTAGATAAAAGGGAAACAAATTCAATGTTTTTTTTTCAATTTAAGTTAAAATAAAGGTATGGCCTAAGATAGACAAAACCATGGCCCAACAAAATAAAAGACAAATATCAGGACACAAAACACTGTGTACATCAAAAACTAAAGCTCGAGTATAAAAACCGAATGGAAACGAGGCTGATCTCTGGTGCACTGGAAGAAAAAGCAGCTTAGTGTTACCTGATGCTCTTTATTATAGTTTTATTTATTTTTTGCGTTTGGCATGATTTGTGGTATTTTTTTTTTACATACACATTAAAATTAAACCAAACATTATGTAAATTTCAAAGTTAATCTTTATATTGCCATGTTTCGTGACATTTGCTGGTAATCTGTTTTTCTGTATCCATTGTCTTTGTTCTTTTGCAAGAAGATGATGCAAACTAAAACCGTATAATCATCCTGATTATTGCAGGCATATCAAACGGATGATCTCACATAATTTCCATGCGTGTTTGCTCAACTAGTAATAACACAAAAGATTAAACTGTTTATCGGATAATTAAAATTACTTTCTTTGTGGGAATGTCTGTGCTGAAGATAGTTATGCAAAGTGTAATTTAGCTCGCCCACTATATTTTACTTTTCACGAAAAAAAGGCTTAATGCAAGTGATTTGTTTCAGTTACTGTTCATGGTATTTGGTTCCTTCGTGCTTATATCCATGATGCTTTCATTTATAATACAACAGACAACCACGACACGACTGCAATTTTGGCGAAGGTCGCACTAAAAAAGAACAAAGCGAAATAAGAAAAGTAAATTGATAGATGAAGGTTCATGGCTTTTCTGCTTTGTAAAGCTTTGTGACTATTATCAAACAATATTGAAATATTGAAGGTTATTCATCATAAAAAACTAAAGATCGTTCATTATACTAATTCTTAAAATAGAATTTAAAAATGCGTACAGTATACATGGTATATGACCATGTCTTAAATAATCGACTTGGTTTTTAGGTTGGACGTTATAAGCTATTATAGCAGTTACTCACTTTCTTTTTTTAGGTTTATTGACCATCATACTGCGGAGACGATTGGCAATGACTATGAGTTATGAAACACACTGTACATTGATGAAAAATATAGCGTCAGGTTTTTTCTCTTACAAAATTAGAAAAAGAACATTCTTATAAGAGACAGTCAAATCTGAACGTACCACAAGACGGCAATCAAACTAGTGTCGAAATCTTCTTAAGTAAAAGGTAAAGACGTAAACTTAGTTCGGAAGGAGAATGCCATCTATATGTAAGTGTTGGAAACATGCTTCCTGTAAGGGTTTGTATCATAAAAATGATAACAATGATAACGATGATTTTAGTATGATTTGATTGATTGATTGATTGATTGATTGATTGATTGATTGATTGATTGATTGATTGATTGGTGTTTAACGCCACATCGGCAATATTTCAGCCATATCGTGGCGAGAACATACATAATATTTACTAAAATGAAATCAAAATAAGATATGCAGTACTAAAATGATCAATTTGGTTTATTTACAAATAAAAATAGTCTTAAAAGTTAGGATTAAACTATATAACATCAACATCACTGACAGAGCAAACAAAGTATCACAGATGGAATAAACATATACAAATTAAGAGAGTGCTTGAAAATTTCAGGCCTCTAGAAATGGTAAGTCTAAAGAAGAACCTTGATAATTGTCACGAAATCAAGGAAGCATTTTTTTTGTAATCGGAAGGTGTACATTGTATATTGACTTTACCTTATAACAAGTTGGCATACAGTTTAAATGAAGGAAATAGGTTGTTAACCACATAAAGACATAATTGATTGGTGATTTATCGTGCATCCAAAATGTCCATTTTCTTCGCATTGACATTTATTTCTTTTGTCAATATGAGTAAATATTACACCAGCTTTTATATATTTTCCGAGTATCAAGCAATATCCTGAAAATAAAAGATATTAGGGAAAAGTACAACTAAGTGAACTTAAAGTTGACTAAACCATTTAAATGTATATTACACAATACGTACTGTACTCAGAAATTGCAAAGGAATAAACAATATAATGGTAGCATAACAACGAGACTCGTTTATTATTCAGGTGCATGTACTACAAAACACATTTGATAAACGTCATAGTGATATAAATGATTCGGAAATATTTGTTTTAAAAAACTCTGTTTGCGTTACGCAGCTCGTTTACTTCAGACATTTGACTTGTCCTTTTCTGGATTTCTAAATGTTTTTCTTTTACAATTACAAGGTAACATCAAAACTACAATATACGACAAAAGGGATGATTTCTCATTACAAATAGAAAATTGTCCCTCCCTTGACAGGACGTGCCTTTTGGCTCCTACATACGGTGATTATATTTCTCAACTTGTCAGTATTGGCCGGGTATGGAGCGATGTCATATATTTTAATGAACTAAATCTTTGTATTACTAGCAAATTATTGAGTCAAGGACTTCGTTAGCATTAATTATACATGTAGTACATTTCACTGAAATGAGTCTCTCATATTTTGGCTATTATTTCTTAAAGCATTCAAAAAATCTGAAAATAAAATTAAGAATGAAATTTAAGTATCTCACAGGCAATAGAATAAGGGGTTCACACAATAATAGATGTCGTTTTTTGTCATGTGCTCATGTGCAAATTTCTGATTTTGTAATAAAAAATGAAAGCTCGGACGACTTTCTGGTACCGCCAAGCTTATTTTTCTGACATTACGAATTAATACATGTCGATGGATATAAAATCTATCAAATATTTTACAATTTCTATATTTCACAAAATCCTGCGAGCAAAAATTTCGAAATATACAAAATTTACAGGAACTTTTTCTGTGCTTAGATTTGTAAGAACTATGAAGATTCCTCCAAGCGATATTTCTAAATTTAATGAGAAAAAGTGAGAGACTCGGTAAAACATATTTAAGTAAAACATTTTAAAAATTCTATCGTTAATAAAAAGATATATTTTAAAAGTTGTATACATCAAGGTTATCTTTATTACACTTTATTACTTAACACCAAAACTAATTTCAGTTGTTATTTGTTGTATCTATTATATTCTGTCGATACTTTTTAATTTTGGCGCTTTCACATTACCATGTTGTTGTTTTTTTTTTTGGTTTTTTTTTTGGTTATTAATGATATCTTTGCACTATATCTAGACGGAAGCGTTTTTATTGATATCTTAGCTTAAGAGAACCAGATTTGTTTTCAACTGTGTTTGGATTTTGAACTTGTTGTCAGATACGCGAGTTTTTTTTTCGAGGTCACTACACCCTGTTGTCTTGTTTTATTTGTTATTGTCTGCGTAATATGTATCGACTTTAAAGATTAAATCTAATGCCGTTGGTTTTTAAAGGTTGTTTTTACGCTGCTTTGTCACATCACTGGCCCTGGTTAAGGGGTTGAATACTGACAAACATGTTTGACCCGCCAACTTCAAGACAAGACAAGACAATGACAAAAGAAATAAAAGGTGTGGCATGCCTGTCCATGAGAGAGCCATCAACCTAATGACAGTCGAATGTAAACTTCGATAGGTCCCATTACCTCCTTCAGCAGTGAACAAGAGTCCACACCATAACGGAAGCTGAAAAAGGCGCGAGATACAAAATGTGAAACTATTCATAAAACACGAAAATTGACCTAATCTTTTGAAAAATATGGTGACAAAAATCACAAGGAATGACTAGTTTAACACAGACAACCACTAGACTACAGGTTCCTGGCTTGGGACAGGCACATAATTATGTGGCGTGGTTAAATTGTTTGGTGAGCGCATACCCTCCCCATGTAAATTTATCTGGCCGTTAGTTGTTACATTAAATATCATCATCTTTTCTGATCAGTTTCAATATCAATTTCTTATTTGATTATATGTGTAAGTTCTGAATACACAAATTGTGTTTTACCAACTAAATAACACAATCATTCTTATTTTTGAAATTTAAAAACGGTTAATTGAAGATTTAATAACAATCGATTTATATTAGCATTGAAAACCATGGACTTATTTCCAGTTTGTTTGAACACCTTATTTCCAGTTTGTTTGAACATAAAGTTATGCAAACTGGTTCTTTTAAAAATTACAGTGCATATAATTAGAAACACCCGAGAACAGCATATTACAATGAGTTGTTAGATTCCATGGCAACTTGGGAAAAAGTTTTAAAATTAAGAACAATTACTTTTAAATGAGGAATGTTATTCATGCTCTTCAAAACGGAATTTATTTGTGAGAAATCAACTCATATAACTTGCTTAGTTATGAAACTATGTTAAATATCAAAAAGTGTTGTTTCAGTGGAGAAACATTTATTGACTTATTTATCGAAACAAACAAATGCATTATGGTAACAGAGGTAAAACGTGTCCTGGTGGACACAGATGCCCCCGCTCGGCAAACAGGAAGTAGATGGACGACAGATCTG
>JAULBM010019540.1:0-11409 GCA_032357055.1 Geukensia granosissima | reverse complement strand
CCCGGCACAACCTTTGAGAAGGGGAGTTCGAGTTTTTATACATCCCGCTCGAACTAACGGACGCCCCTTAAGCAGGGTTTCTAGCTGCAGGCGGAGAAACCGAACGGCCTATTTCTATACCCCGGTCGCATTCGGAGGCGTGACCGAAATATGGCTAGTCTATGTGGTCGCTTGTGATAATTAGAAAATGGCGGCGCCGAATGCAAGTGAACGTTCTTTCAATGCAGTATGTGAAAAGGTGATTTAACTGTGTGTTTTCAACGGATAAATGCCGGGGATGATGTTTTGTCCCTCAAAATTCGGTCGGTGATATATCTCCTTTTGTTTTTTTTTGTGGTTAAACGCTTCAGATAAAAAAAAACGCATTATAAGTAAAACTATCTTGGTGCTTCTTTAGGCGAGAAGCATTTAACAAAAACTCTCTTTGATGACCGACAAAACATAGGTGAATTATGTCAGGGGTTTGTCAGGGGAGTATAAAAGAGATGTTACTTATTCATTGTTATTCTAGAAGATCAAAAATCATTTCTTTTGTTTTCAGATAGCCGACCGATCCAGTTGAAATTCTTGGGTTGCTTTCTACGTAATTTTTTCATGGTTGATCATATTTTTTGGCCGTATTTGAAGAATTCTCGTTACAACACTCTAAAGTTGAAAAAAAAACCACATTCCTTCATCTCTCTGCATATCTACAACACGGACATTTTTAAAGCTTTACACTAAATATTTCGATATATAGCTCATATTTGCAATTGCAAAAGGTCGGTGGATTTCTCCAGGTACTCCAGCTTCCTTCACCAGTAAAACTGACTGCCGCGATATGATGCGGACTGAAATATTGTTGAAAGCGGCGTTAAACCCCAATTAAACAAACAAACAAATATTATAATGTAGTGGATATTACATTTGAATATAATTATAACATTATATTTTGGGGACCTTTATGATGGGATATTTGTCCTTTAAGGTTGTAATCTATCATGACGTCTTGGATGGCCGTCTCATTGATAACCACACCACAAAAATAAACAGGAATACAGCGAAACGAAACGGATTACTGGTACCCATTTGTCGATGATATGGTCCTCTTAAGCTCAGTGTGAGATCTGACATATTCTTCAAAGCTAAACACAACTTTAAAGAAGTAGAACGTACGTTCTATTTAAAAGAAAGAATATGAACATCACGTTTATATTCAAAGCGAGTAAAGCGCTTTTATTAGATACGCTGTTTTCGTTATCACTGTATCTAGAGATGTCCCGGAGAACAACGCACTACTGGAGATCAATCCAGGTAACCTTCAAATCATAGTCCTCCGCTCTACCAAATGGAATTAAGCTATAATTGAAGGTTTTATAAAATATAGAAATTACAGTTTTTTCGCGATATTTCGGCAACTACTCGAAAAACTGCTGGCCAAAGTTTTTGACAGAAACGAAAAAGGGACAAAATGGAATTTTTTAAGTTGTTATAACCCTAAACATGTATCATAACATGAACGTTTTGCAGTTTTTACATCTTTAAAACGATATTTCATATAAAATATCGCTGTGTTTTTACGCCATTCAGGGACATCACTTTTTACATTAAATATTACCATAAGGAAACTTTACGACTAGTGGAAGAACAAAGCAGAAGCAGTGTTCTTTCAAATACAACTAACTTTGGCTGTGTGTTAGGTGACTTTGAGACTTTGCTATGAAGTTGTATCAGCTTTTACTAGAAGGAAATGTAGTAAATGGTAATTTACAAATTATTAATAAATAGCGTGCTCGCCCCCGAGTGCGGAATCCTAGGCCGGGTCAAACCAAAGACATTGAAGTCGGTATTTGCTGCCTCACCGCTAAGCACGCAACATTAAGGAGTAAGAGCAAAGACTGGTCGGCCCAGAGTCAGAATAATGTGATTTGGTAAAGTGGCATGTCTTCCTGTGGAATGTTTCTTTACTGAGCTAGCACGTTGAAAATCCGGCTCAGCGTGTCGGTATAGTAGAAAGCAGGGTTCATCCATCATCACTCATAATTAATATGCTGTTGTCCTGAATTTGAATGAAATACTTGCCGCTAGACGTTAATCATCATTCAATCAATCAATCAAATTATTTTTACCAATTGAGAATTATATCAAATAAAACACTGATCTATTTTTCCGTATTTGTGCAAGGTTTATAGTGTATAATAAAAATACTAGAAAAAGAGAACCACTTGAATCTGAATATCTGTTGACAAATACACATTGACCTATTAATCCAGATTAATGGAAATAAATCCAAAAAAGCGTTTCGTACGCAACTGAATTTAATACTTTTGAGAAATCATAATTGACAAGTGGGTTCCAATCCTTCCGACATATATTCCATACCCTTTAGTTTTTCATGATTAAAAAATCTTATCGAATTATTTTTACAAAAAGCTTTTAATGTTGCAAAACTGAGTAAATATTTTACTTTCTTGCTTAGATACAAAAGCATTGAATGTTAAAGCAGTTGCAAAAAATTGACTGTATAGCATATTTTTAATAGACAAACTATCAATTTTCATTTACTCCTGCCTCTCAAAAGAAAAAAAAAAACAACAAAATGATTTTTGCAGTCAATCAAAGCCATATTCATTGTCTAATCTCATTTTATGGTGGTGAGTTGTAACATATTCTCCTTCTGATTCCATTGTTGATAGCTCATACAGACCCGTATCCTGGCGACTATCCTTAACACTCTGTTTAGTCGAGTCATACATATTATCTGCAGACCGATCATACGTGTAAATACCGTTCTCGCCAGTTTTAGTCGGGTGTACATTCAAGATATTATATGTGTCTCCTTGGTCAGCGTATTCGTTGTCAGTGGTCTCATTTTGAATTACAGTTTGACTGTAACTGTAGACACTGGCCGATGCTGTTGCAGCTTCGCCAGTAAATTTTCCATTTTTGCGATTTCTGGTCTCTTTATTATCAGATGTGTTCTGTGAGAACTTTTCGACGTCTTTTGTATTTAATGTAGACTTAGTCTCCACTACGTCACTATAATATAAATCTCCTGCATTGTTTGTAGAAACTTTCAATTTGACATCTGGAGTTTTCTTCCTGAAATAACAAAAGAAATTAGTTAGTTGCAATTAGCAGCATAAATAAGTATAGCTGGACTTTGATATATAATTATAATATAATTATCTTAATAATAACAACAATATGTCATCTGTGGTGCAAAAAAGCATTTTTGCTCTTCTACTGGACGAAAAGACCTAATCAGACTTAATGTGCCAATAATTATAGATTATTTTACAGTGTTATGTACAATTGGCGTCGAGTTCAATACGACTTTTAATACAATACGGACAAGAACAGTATTTTCCGTATTGTACATAAAGCTGTAAAATAATTTGTTTATTATGCAGTTCAACATAGATAAAAACGAAAGTTTGAATAAACAATGGATGTATCTTGTCGGGAACAATTTATGTGGACTTCTTAAATAATTTTTTGCATAATCGATGTTTATGCTTAGCACTAAACATTACATTTTGTTTTCCGCCTTTCAATTTCTTGCAGAATATTTTAAATCCTAATACAATAGTTTTGCTGGTTGTATTGAGATGGATTTTAGCCCGTTGTTTAATTGAATATAACGTCATAAACACTTTTCATTTCCGGTTGTACAATTCGAAAAATACAGCTATCCGGACATCCAAAACAGAAAACGTTGACATCCTGTTGTACAATACGGGAAAATATTTGGAGGTCACATGCTATAAATGGCTCATTCTCATTGGATTAAAAATTCAACTGTATAATAACAAGTAATATGAGCATACGTGATAGTTATATATATAGGTTTCAGAAACTGAATAAAATATATATATGTGTACAAGAGATGAAGCTAGACCAGATGTATCGATATCAGAAAATAAAGTATTTAAAAAAAATCAATGAAAGAAAAAAAAACACAAAACGGGCAAACAAAAAATGTTATAATATGTGGTTAGACGGTCACGAATCTCTTCGTACCATTAATATAGTGATACTGTGATATTTTGGTCAAATTCGAATTCAGTGTTTCCGTTTGAAAAAAAAAATGGTAATAGTTTGAGTGCCAATGCATCTGTTGATTGATACATGTGCATACTTAATATTGTCGCTCCTTGTATACATAAAAATACAATCTGTGCATTTTCATCCAAATACAAAGACATTTACGATTTAATGTTTTTTTCAATTTATTAACTTATTTCTTAAAGATATCTGCATTTGAAATAATTTTACTGTTCAAAATGATCTGATTTTAATTGAAAACTAGTAGATGTCACAGAATTCATTCATCCATTTGATAAGTCGACCTGATTTTATAAGAAATTTCCTAGAATTGTCTTTCAACGATCTGACATAATAAAAATTCTTTATTAATACTTGGGTCAAATACAGTGTTGATTTCTGGAAGATCTAAGGGGAAATGTGGACGAAGGGCATGTATACATGGCATTGAAGCAAGAGTACTTAGATATCCGAAACGCTAAATTAAAATATATTTTTATTAAGAAAATCTTTTTACTGTCGTCATAACAGAAAAAAAAACAGTTACACAAAAACTTGATTTCATAAGTTTCTTCAACAAAGATCTAGGAAATTTTACCCTTTACAAATTCGGTACTCTGAATAAGAGTTTAGCTTAACATTGGCAAGACAAGAAAGACCCTTGCTGAAGGCCTTGTGGAGACCTCTGGATATGAAAATTAATGTTTTTCTCATGGTTTGAGTGCAGTCTCTACTACATTTACCCCATATCGTTTTATTTTCATAAAGACGACTTGAGGAAAATGTTCATCCTAATGTTTATCAAATAACGATGTGAAAATAATAATACTACTTCTTTATCACAAGCAAATACAGCTTATAGAAAATACATACATTTTTACAGTAGTCAGTAAATTATCACCGCTGCAAATGCTCATTATCACATACCAAGAATAATGTAATATACTTGGATGTTGATTGTACGATCCAATAGTGAACAAGCTTCTGAAATAAAGGAACCTTTTTGAGATTGTATTTTAATGTTTAATTTTGGGAAATATATAAATTTTGCAAATTCCATCTTTTGTGTCGCTATTTTATAATGAAAGACTCTAGCGCAAACACATTAAATATCTTAGAATAGTGTGTTTCTCATGTTTTTTGAAATTTTTTTTATTTTTAAGACAACCTTTTCATTTTTCAAAATACGTAAATTTCGGGGATACCCATTCAAGTGCCACAAACTTGAATAAATTTCTGTTAGGAAGCATTTTAATTTCTTTAAGTACTGAAGGTAACCGTGGTACTGGTTACCAAAAATATAATTCAGAATTGGTAGTGAAGTCATTTTACTACAATACAATGTCATTAATATTTTCTGTGGTTTCCTCAACATTTGCCATGATTGCTCAAGTCTTGACGTGTTTTGAGCTTACAGACAACACGTGAAATCGTTATAAACGTTTTGATTTCGACAAATTATAAAATAAAAGAAACTATTTTACGTCTAGAATTAAGAACGCCTATTAGAGATAAAAATGCAAATCCCCAAAGACAGGACAAACTCTAACGAAAAGACGACACAGCATTATATTTCTTATTAAATCGCCATATTTTTGTTGTGTTATCACAATATAGTATTAAGTTAAATTGTACTGTCATTTGGTGGTAGGCTGTCTAAAGGAAAATACATCTCCTATTTTTATATTTTGTAAACAGCTTTTCAATATTTTCTGTGTTAATTCGGTACGGCTGTAATTGTTATGCATATTTTGAAAGCAAGCTTTCAGGATAGATTAATATCATATTTGAATTCTCCAAGACAGGTCCATAAAACAGGCAATGCATACTTTAGTTTTACCTTTAAAAATGAACGCAACATTGAGGTGGACACTATAATAGGACTCCTGGAAAACCCTGAAACGAAGAAAAATAATATTGCTGTTATTGCAACAGTAATTCAGAATCGCGGCTTTTAAAGATATACTACAATTCAAGAAATAACGAGAAACCCCTGAAATAAATAAAAAAATGTTAGATATATTGAGAAAGTAGTTGTCATGTTTTAAACTACAAACATAGGATGAAAGTAAAATGTTTTTATATTATTTAGACTGTTTCTCGTGGGGAAAAAATGTGGTTTTCGATTTCTTTTTTTTTTGGAAGTAGTGGAACGTTTAATTTTGAAATAATATCAACTACTTATCAAGAACTGACTTGATGGTGTATTTCCTTGCTTTATAATGCAGAACTGTTGTACTTACAGTGTGAAATGTAAGTACCATAACCCAATTATTATTGTAAGATTTGTCCTTCAAAGGACGAGGGTCGTTAACGCCCATTTTTGGCCCAAGAATTTGTCTAAAAAATAAAAATGGGTTAATATCTATTATTTTATATTTTTTGTATTGAATAATGTCTATAAAAATCAAATCCAACAGACTTTTTAGTTTAATTGGTTCTACATTCGTCACATTACACATAGAATATGCCTTAATAGTAAAAATACTTAGAAATTAATTAATTTGATGCAATATTTGATACTATTTTGTCGATTTTAATATAGATCATACAAAAACATCACAACCAAACTTTGCACAAATAAAGATATTTCAGGCACAAATGTTTGGTTAAAATTTTGTGCAATCATATTTATTTTTAACAAAACAACTCCAAAAATTGAGTATTTTTATCAAAAATGTTAAATTCTTGTCAAAATGGTCAAATAATACCCTTTCAAGTAAAGAAGAAAAATTAATGAATTATTGAAAGATGATTATTAATCAGCATTTTCACAACAACTTATTATTGTGTCACAAAATCTATAATTTGGGCCAAATATCGGGCTTAACGTACCTACTCCTTTACACGACTCCTTCTTGAACATTAGGAGAATATTATGTATCTCATATCTGATGAAATGATAACTGAAATGAAAATGATAAATGATAACTAAAATCATGCGTCCATATATTCAAGTAATCTTTTGATACGAACTAAACGCGAATTTCGTTTACTTTTATATATGTTCATTACAATAGCATCTACAAAAATATAAAAACATAAATTTTTTGAATGCGTAATTAAGGCAAATAAAGATGATTATTTATTCCCACATAATTTTAGAGTTATTAATTTTTCTATAAATTACGGATAATCGCATTTTCTTTAATCTCGATAGATAAAACTTTTAAGTCTCGCCTAAATTGTAGAAAAAAGATTAACAGTGGCTAACAATGTAGGATTCTTTATAGATAAGTTCCTGACCCAGATAAACACTTTAAGGAAATTATTCCGGATGTTTTTGTTGTCCTTTACCTAATCTAATCAATAAGATAAACTAGTATGTATTGCTGGATCGCAAATTTTTGTTTATGTAAAGTTTTGTTTCGTCACATTCATGCCATTTGGCATGACTTCATAATTGTAGGTCGGTCACGATCATGTTGGCCTGTACGAAACACCTGTTCTTAGACTGAAAATGCTGCTCTTTTTACCGCAATGACTATAATATATTCAGAAACATGTTTTAAGCTGTAACTTAGATATTTATACTTTATTATTGAATGTGAGCTTTGAAATCACAATCGTACGTCGTCCCGTTAGAGCATCTCGGATTGTGACAGACTCACTTTATGATTTCTAAAATATTTCTAGTGTCTAAAAAGAGACAGCAACTGCCTACCCTTCCGTACCATCTGAGTTCAGTCAATTTTTTATAAGGCCTTAATTGTTTACAAATATGTTTTTTCTGTTGTCTGTGTTGTGAACTTGTTTTTCTCTCGAGCATGAACAGTATGCATGAACGGCATGCAGTTTTTCTAGTTTCTTAACGCCATACACTTTAAGCAGGCCAATTCCAGATATTCATTACGTCTTTTAAGGGTTATCTTCATATTGTCTTTTCTTGATCCCTAATCGACATCCAAAATTCTAAACTTTCGAGATGTCATTTGAACTTTAGCAGGTTATGCTCTTTTTATTCCACCCT
The DNA here is from genome assembly GCA_032357055.1 of Geukensia granosissima. Classification (NCBI taxonomy): domain Eukaryota; kingdom Metazoa; phylum Mollusca; class Bivalvia; order Mytilida; family Mytilidae; genus Geukensia; species Geukensia granosissima. The sequence continues at coordinate 3,413 of JAULBM010019540.1, read as the reverse complement.
AAACGTAGCTGTAAAATAAACAGAATTCTTGAAAACTGAACCATCTTAGTAGGAATGTCAGGTGTGTCAAGTGCAATTAGGAATATAGTAATTATTTTAGTCTCATTCTATTAAATGAGCATATAACACAAAACAAACATTTGACCACAAATCCTGAGACATGTGGTGGGGTTAAACTAGTTAAGTGGGATCCAAATCCTTTCCCAACGAGTGATCAAAGAAAAAAAAGAACACAAAAACAGTTACAGATGCATTATAAAAATCTAACTGAAATTTACCAAATTCAACTCAACAGTACCAGAATAACAAAAATCTTAACAAAATACATGCCCGGGTCATACATTTTGGTCATTGGTTACGAAGTTTCCAAGTAAATCAGTCCCTTTTAAAAGTTTGATTATAATATAAATAGCCCATCATTGTAAAATTACTGATTCATTGTTTGTGAGATAATGTTTCAGCTTTTTAACATACTTTAGGTATATATACAATTGTAAACATATATCAGAATATCATAACATTTTCCAGTAATGGAAAATTCAAATTTCTTATCTAAAGTAGTTCACAGGATATCATGTTGTCTATCAGATGTATTTCGCTTGTTGATGTGTTTTATCGAGTTTAATCAAAATGATAAATTGAATAATCGCTTGTTTATTGCCATTTTTTAGTTTTGTATTTATATATTGGTATAACAACAGGTTGTAATTCTGAAGAATACAAATATTTTGAATGTTTCCTTTGTAAAATCATTGTTTTAAATTATTCCTTTCTTTATTCATTTTTTTATCATTTTGTCATCAAACATCATACTCTGTATTTGTCTCATGAATCTGCAATTTTTGATAATATACAATTGAAAAATAAATGCGAAATTGTGCCGTTAAAGCATTTTGTGGTCCTTAATAATGTGAAGCTTGGAATTTTGGACAAATCAAAGCAAAACAAATATAGTTGTTGAATCATGTTTAGTTTGTTAGCAGTCTTGCACATGTTCATAGACTGTTGTGTCGTTGTTTGTCTTGTATTGGAGTGTTTTTCAGCTATACAAATTGATAATGTTCTCTTCATATTTACATTCATACAATCATGAGAACTTGACAGAAATTTATACTTGGTTTTTACTTACCCGTACAACCAATAATTCGATAAACCTCGATTCCTCCATTATTTCGATTTTACAACTTGTTGCTAAGACACCGTTTTGCAAGTATGCCTGTGTAAAAAAATTTCTGCCCTCACATCCAAGGAAGGATTAAAACCTGAAACAAAAAGAAAATTGATAATAATTAAAAGTGTTTTCTGTCAAGATAGATAAATGGTAGGTATCTTACTTGGTACATCATGTGCACCTTTACCAGAATCGTACCTGGAAGCTTATATGAGGTATATATGAATTTAAAAAGCACACGAAATGAATAGTAAACATTACTGCCAAAGAAAACTAAGATGAGGTTTATACATTTATAAGACTTTATAACATCTTTTCATTTATAAGACATTCTAGAATCAGCAGGAAGCGGGAAAATTCACAATGCAACTCTTGTCAACTCTTTTCCCACGACTACTGTTGAAAGATGATGAAGGGGGAATGTGGAAGAAATTTTCCTATCCAGTTTCTGAAATGTAACCAATTTTTCGTTATTCATCAATACGTCAAAACGGATGTCGTTGAAAAGATCTTAGTCCTATATATAGTTTATGGGCAACATAATAAGATCATAAACGGTTGTAGATTGATCTGTAGTCTGTTTGCCTGTTTTGGACTATGACTTTATCCAGTTTAAAAAAATACGATGGGTTTTGCCAATAAAGTTGAGGATGTTAACTCTTGCTCAGAATTATTTGCTTTTGTCATAGTTTATGTACTGGGACACAAACATCCTTGAAAGAAAAGTATACCTTAACAAAATGCCAAAAGATATTTTAGAAAATTTATCACCGATTCAAAGATTTACTACGTACATCTAAATAGGACTGTAAATGCAGACAGTGGATGTCTCGTCCATGGAACATAAAAGCCTATAGTTTCAAATGAATCAGAAGAAAATCGCTCCTCTGTTGAATATTTTTAATAGTTGGAATAACTTGTGTCCAATCCTATTGTTAATATTTAGCAATTAAGTAAGTTTAATCTAAAAACAATGTAGTTTCTTTTTTTTGTCATGCCAAAATTTGGAAATTTGTTTTTTTTTATTGGTCATTAATTTTGATATTCTTGATTCTTCTAAACACAAATATTGGTGGGTTGTAGAAGATATCTTTTAATCATTTTTGAAGACACAATAAAAATCAATGGACTAACTGTGTTTGTTTATTTTCCTGCTGAATAATTTGAGATTTGTCAATAGGAAAAAAGTGTCCTCAGTTAATGTTCAACAACTTTGATATTTTGCTACGGAGAAACAATCCTTTTATATACGGAGTATTTATTTATTTTATTTATTATTTTATAATATTTGTTATCTTTACCTTCCTTTAGGGAAAAGTCACAAATAATTGTCCCAAATTTAAACCATAGACACTATGGTTGAGATGCATTATTTTGCCGTGTATGTTTCCTTACCCATTATGAAAATATAGGGTGTTTGGATCCAATCATTCAACACATTTGTTGTATGCTCCTGTCCCAATTCAGGAATCATGAATGTTCGGTTATTTATTTCTTTCAATACAATGTTCATTAACATTATGGAATTTACTTTATATATTTACTTGTGATTTACAACTGTCGATTTTAAGCTCACTACAGAGGTGGAAGCCCCAAAAAGCAGTGGCCTTAAGAAAACTTCTTATTCTTAAAAATTTCAAACTTTTTGTGTGAAAGAAGAGTTTGAAGATATCAAAGGGGCAGACAGAAATCGTGTATTTAGAAGACAGACAAGACCATAGCCAACAGAATGAAACGAAATGAGACTCATAACTATGTACTCAACATCTTACTTCAAAACCACATTTAAGTCATTATTAAGTTACATATTTGTCCTACCTACTATCGATACTTTTAATTTTGGTATTTGCACAACGTCTTGTATTCTTGTACTTATAATGATTTTAACACAATATCCACTAGTCTTGGTTTTACAAAATCAGGTATATTATCTATCGTGATTGGATTTTTATTGATTTATTGATTCATTGTTGTTTAACGTCCAGTGGCAAATATTTCCTGCATATTCAGGACGAAAACTAGTTAAACAATAAATCAATATGTAGAGTGTGAGCAAGGGACCGGTAAGGGAGGGACTTTAAGACTGCCAGTGGAAAAATTGCGGGTTGGATAGGGGCGGAAAATTTAGCCTTGTAACTGGCCGCATACTGACCACTCAAAATGAGCTGTTACAAGGGGTCTTTTACGTGCTTAAGACGTGGCATTTCCTAAACACGGGGCGTCTTTAACGTCTCCCTCTTGA
>JAULBM010019529.1:0-11409 GCA_032357055.1 Geukensia granosissima | reverse complement strand
CAGATCTGTCGTCCATCTACTTCCTGTTTGCCGAGCGGGGGCATCTGTGTCCACCAGGACACGTTTTACCTCTGTCTCTTATGTGTTTCTTTTAAATTCATCTCACCATTATCTTATATTTGTCTTAATTCAGTCATAATTTGATATTGTGCCTGGATGGTGTATTTGTCTTAATTCAGTCATAATTTGATATCGTGCCTGGATGGTGTAATGGTTAGGGTGCTCACTTGCAGTGTGGAAGGTTGTGGGTTCAATCCCTGGCAGGATCACACCAAGAACATGAAAACTGGTATTTGCTGCTTCTCAGCAGAAAGAGCAATGTCTGGTCGCCCAAAAGTTAGAATGATGTGTCTGGTTAAAGTAGAATGTCTTCCTGCTGACTTGCTTTTATGAGCTTTTTAATTTAAAATCTGGCTCAGCTTGTTGGTGAAGTACAAATTAGGATTCATTCATCATTGATTAATATGCTCCTGTCTTCAAAGCCTATGAAATATTTGCCTCTTGACATTAATCAACAGTCAATATTCCTACATGTTAATAGGAAGCTTGGTTTGGAATCTATAAATAGACCAACCTTTATTTAAGAAATGAAGAACTTCAATACAATCAATATATTATTACCACATAATTATATACTGTACTGCTGATGACAAAAAATCAATTACAGTGACACCTGTCTAAACCAAACTCCCTTGGGACTCAAGACTTTGTTCAGTTTAGACAGGAGTTCGGATTGGACAGGTTTTTTTTGCCTAGATTCTTTCAGCTTGGGTCTTAATATGAGGCTTTGTTTTACACAGGTTTCTAGTTTTCACAGGGTTTGGTTTAGACAGGTGTCACTATTTAATTTTTTGTTGTCTTACACTATATTTATATAAGATATTTAATGAATGTTATTTTATATTTCAGGCCTTGGATGGTTTTCTTTTTGTAGTGAATGGTCAAGGAAAAGTAGAGTTTGTTTCTGAAAACGTCAAACATTACCTTAAATATGTACAGGTAAGGTTTTGATACCCCCTAGTCCTACTTGACACCCCCCAATAACCCAACAAATATATGCAAAATCTGCAACATGAAAAATAAGTAGTTCAAACTAGAATGGCTTGGACACAATAATTTTCTTGAGGTACGTCCTTGGTCCATTAAGGGTCTTTGCTGCTTTGTTTAAAAATAGCAAGAATTCATATGTTACTGGATGGCTGTCTTATAGACATTAATACTGCATCTCCTATTTCTATATCACAAAATTTTTTTTGCTAACTAAAGTTTAATGACTTTATTGTAGATATCTGTAATTTATAAGTTTTTGGAAGTTGTCTTATGATCTCTCATGGACAATCATATTACTTCCCTTTTTTTTTTAAATTTTAGTGATACATTATGTGGACATATATATTTGTCACTCTGTATTTTTCACTATTTATATAAAACTACATTTAAGCAGAAAATTGTCAAAAGTTTTATATTTTGTTTGGATATAATTTTTTAACTTGTAGTTTTCAAGAATTCATGAGATAAACATAAAGTTGAATTTATGACGTCATTTTTCCCTATATAATCAAGTAAATTTATGATGTTAATATTTACATTCCTGTTTAACATGCTTATTTTGATAACTGTTTATCAGAAAACTATGTCAAATTAAACAATTAAACTGCTGAAATTTCCTTGTCAAATGGTGAAAATTTCACGAAAATCGGTTCAAAACTGATTTCGTAATAATTTTTTGAAAATTTGTAATTTTATATGAAATATATAAGGAAAAAATACAAGTGACAAATATTTGTCCACCTACTGTACATGTTTTTTAATCGCATAAAAACAATCCACCCACTTTGGCTCACACCTTCAGAAACGATAATCAAACTTCCAACAGTTATATGTCTGGGTCTGATTTATTAGTGTTATTTAACCAGAAAACATAATTATTTATCAACTATGGACTTATGTTGAGGTCAATACGTTATATGTGGATCTGGAAGAGTGATATTGATCAAGGACGAAGTCCCCGGTCAATATCACTCTTCCAGGTTTGTATATAACGTATTGACCGAGACAAAAGTCCTTAATTTTTATATTATATATGTAAACAAGGACATTTTTAAGGCTTCAATGAAACAATAAAAATACAGGGCCTGAATGTTCTATTTGATTCTTGTCTTGTAGGGAAATTAAAAAATTATTCATTAAATCTTTCAAATTCTTATGATGATACATGTATCTTCTTTTTGCAGAAAAAAACCAATCAATTTCACAACATTTTATTTTGAACAACAAATAAAAACTTAACAAAACTGTAATAACAAAATGTTTGGCAACAAGATCAATTAATAATTTTGAAATTTAAACAATAAGAACTGATTTTGTATTTGAGCATTGCATAATGTGCGAGGAACGGACTATATATCCAGATCTAAATTTAGTAAATCAGAGTCAATATCATCTAAAAATAGTAAAACCAAATCCGTACATTTTCATCATTGTAATCACGTGACTGTTTAATAATAAAAATAAGAAAATCTTCCTATATATAATATTCAAATATAATATTTACATCATTATAAGTTCAACAAACCATCTTCACTAAAGATATACAAAAGTAACCAAACTTTTTAAAGATCCAGATTATTAAACAATTTTAAATAAAAGTCAGTGTGTATTTAAATTTTTTTTTTGAAAATATTTCACCAGTTCATTTGAACAACAAGATTCTAGCTCTTGAATTTCTGCCCTCAAATACAAGATCTCGCCACCAATTATCATCTCAGCATGGTGGTACACAGTTTCATCTTTTATGTTTATTGTTGTTGTTGACTATAATTTCATCAAAACACTTAGCTGGTTCTATCCCAATGTCTCTGGTATTTTACGGAAAATTTTCCTCCCTCTGTCTCTGGTTTTTACGGAGAATTTTTAGTTCTTGGTCATAACTTTCTGTGATTGGAACAGAATTTGAGTTACATATTTTTCACTTTTTAAATTCAGATTGTCAGAGATTTTGTAGAGGACTAAACAATTAAGGAAAAAAATAGTGACTGCAGTTAGAGAGTGGCAGTGTCTTCTTAATGTGCTCTTATGTATTTTCATGTACTAAAATGTATGTTGTGAAGATTCCAACATTGTAATTTGTAAAAAATCTCTGATTGTTTTTTTTTTATATTAAGCTTATTGGTTTTCATTATGTCATAATCTGTATGTTTCATTTGGTCCAGGAATGAAACTGTAATTTATAAAGTTTTTGGATTTATCAACCTATATTTGGCCCCTAGCATGTCTGATGGAGGTTAATCCAGAAAAGCACTTTATGTGCATTTAAATTTGACTGGCTTTTAAAAATTTGTTATACAGTTGTATACTTATGTAAGATGTGAATTGTGTCTTTCTTGCATATATTCCATATTCTTTCTTTTTAATATATTATATAATTATAGTCTTTTAAGAGGTGGATATGAGTTTTGATAGACCAAAACAGTAATAATGACTGAGGCTTTGGCTGATATCAATATTGATTTTTGGTCTATTAAATCTCATATCTGCCCATACAAAAAACATAATTGTTTTCTTACATAATTGTGATATTGGTTGATTAAAAACCACATTGACTCCTGAAATTCAAAGCGAAAGTGAAAGAGAAAGAAATTAATGTTTGATTTAAAACATATTTACTCCTTTAAATTGAAAGTGAAAGTGAAAGAAGTCAATAATGTTTTATATCAAACAATATCAAAATTATTTGAATGTCAGCTGACAGCGTTTCATTCAATGAAATTATTAAAATAAAGCCATTATGTAATAATACTTAATATAACATTGATAACTTATGTATTTTAGGATGATCTTGTTGGAAAGAGTATATATAATATTATTCATGTCGGAGACCACGCCCAATTCAGTGGAAGCCTGCTTCCCATGTCATTTGGTAAGTCTATTAATAAATGTTCCAAATTTTCTGCATTGTGCTATGTTAAAACTAAATGTGCATTTGACTCATATTTCAATTTCACGTCAGTTTGATGTGCATTGAAAATGTTTTTATGTTTGCACGTTCTTAAAATTGACATTTGAAAACATATTTTCCACATATTCCTCGACATTCTAATGATTTTGTTTCTGTTTTAAAATGGAAATTCCTCCTTTCAAAATTGAGATTTCTGTATGGCTCCTGTTTTTATATATATAATTTGGCTTTCACTAAACCAAATCTCCTTTGTTTCTATGGTGATATAGCTAGTTTTCCTCTAGGTTTCAAGCATGTTTGATGTTCAATAAATGTTGTATTACTTCATATAAAAGTAAACCTAAATGCATTTAATATGTGACACATCATTTGAAGAAATGTCAAACTTTTTTTTCATACAGTCACATTTGCTTATGTGGTCACCTTTATTAAACAGCCACTTGATTTTAAAGGCCAACATTTTCATTCCCCATTCCTTAAGATTTTATCATGAATGAACTTTATTTAAGAGGTCATTTGTCTTAAATGGTCATTTTTGCTTCTTCCCACAGGTAACCCCTTAAAACAAGTTTGACTGTATATGGTAAGCTTAACCCCACAGCCATATCAGTGTTGCATTTTATTTAGGCATTTTCTCTAGATTTCTATAAACTTTATATAAGAATGTCATGTATATTTTTTTCCTTTATTTTAATACCTAAGAAGAGGTTATCTCCCAAGTTTGCAATATTTTTCCAGGTGCATTCATTTAAAAAAAATCATGAGGGCTTTCACTGACTTGAAAAGGTTGTGTGCTTATTTTTTTTAAATATGAAAATCATAAGGTATTCATGTATGAATTATATACAAGATGGTCACATGAAAAGTTAATGGTGTCCCTGATTTTTGTGTGATAAATATGCATGAAATTCATATGAAAAGAGCTACGCATGAGAATGATACTGCAATTTTATTTGATTTTCACATTTGTGAAGCATTTGGAAGTCTTTTTGATTCAACTTAATGGGAATGTGTCAAAAAAGTTAACATCTCATATGTAATTCATATGATTTTCATTTTTTTTGTATATTTTTCATACAGATTTAAGGTGTTGCTCTTTTTGTCACAAAAAATTGAGGCATAAAGCGACTTTCAACTGTGTACAGTGAACAGTCAAACTTGCAAATGTGATAACCTCTTTTAAGCAAGCACATTATTTTAAAAGTCAGCATTTTCATTACCCTTTCCTGTAAGATTTTATTATGAATGAACTCTATTGTAGAGGTCACTTGTTTTAAATGGTCACCTTTTGCTTCTTTCAATAGGTGACTCTTTAAAACAAGTTTAACTCTATATAGTTTCAAAATTGGTCTGACTTGATTGGTTTTATCAAATTTTTTTTGTAAAATTGTGATGTCTTATATTTTTTGCAGGAAGTGTAATTTCTTGGCCAAACGACTCTGTTGCAAAAGGAAGAACATTTAATTGTCGTATGCTTGTAAAACCACCATGTGAGTAGATCAATTAATTTTTTCTTTCAAAGTTTTGAATAAAGCTTGCTGAAAATGTTCGAACTTTACCCGTATAAGTAAAATGGTAATATTCTTAAACTTGATTGTGATGAATACAGGATGGTTATGTCCTGGAGATTTTTATTTGATCCTTTGGGGAGGTTTCCCATTAAGTTGATTTTCACACTATGTGATAAGGCACCAACCCTTTGAGTTCCCAGTAAGTTGATTTTCACCTTTTATGATAAGGCACCAGCTATTTGATCTTTAAGGGAGGAGTTCCCGATATTTTGATTTTCACACTTAAATAAAAGTACCAACCATTTGGTTCTTTGGGGAGGGGTTCCCTGTAAGTTGATTTTCACACTCTATGATAAGGCACCAACCATTTGTTCCTATGGGTAGGGGTTCCTAATAAATTGATAATCACACTTTATGATAAGGCACAAACCCTTTGATCTTTAGGGAGGGGTTCCTTGTAAGTTGATTTTCACACTCTATGATAAGGCACCAACTGTTTGACCTTTAGGTGGGGTTACTTCTCCTCATTTTAAATTTCGGCTGAAGATATTCTGATCTGTGAGTGATTTTCACTTGTACTAAACCTGATTAATGATATCAGATTGTTAACTTTTAAAAAAGGTCAGTACCCCTGTACATTGTGTCTGTTTTTTGTTTTTTAGAGTTCAGCACAAAATAAATAAGGGTTTTGTGGAATAGCATTTGTCCAAGTCAGGGTCTTTGAGTTTTGGACAACTCCCTTAAAAACACAATTATATTTATCTGATCAAGCAGAATTTATATTTTGAGAAATAAGCATCCTGCCAACCAACAGAAAACCCTTTAAGACGAATTCTACCCTTGAGGGAGAAACTTTTTTTTTTAACCCAGCTTTCAGGGTGGTCCAATATTAATATATCCTGACCAACCAACGAACACCCATTTAGCAGGGATTTTACCTGTGAGCGGAGAAATGTCCTATTTCTATCCCCAGCTACCATCAGGGGCGAAGGCTTGTGAGGTACTTTAATATTTGCAAGAATCGGGTGTGATCACATGTCATTGATGAGCTCTCTGCACATAAATTTAAAAAAAAACTATTATATAAAAGTTAAGTGCCTGGGTGGTCAAGTGATGACAGTATTTGATTTAAACTTACTTGTACAGATCATATGGCCTATCGTCTATACGGCATGAGTTTGTGCCTAACTTTGTACCATACAAAAAAGGGTTGAGTTCGACTCGCATTGCAGGTGATAAGGTTTGTCAGTTACCTGCTCAAGGTTAGTTGTTTTCTCGGGGCACTTTGTCTTCCTCCGCCAGTAAAAATGATTTCAATATGATTGAAATATTGTTGAAAGTAGTTGAGCCCCACCCAATTAAAAAATATTGATTGATTGATTGGTTGATTGGTGTTTTACGCCATGTCGGCAGTATTTCAACCATATCGTGGCGAAATCAAAAAAAAAAAATAAATAAATAATATGAATAATAAAAAGTTCAAAACCTTTTTTATTTTTCAGGTGAAGAAAATGATGATGTTGAAGTTAAACAAACTTGTGTATCCCAATATGAGAACATGCAAATATCTGCCCTTCAACAGCCAGGCGAAAAATTCTCGGAAACTAGCGAAGGTACAGGTAGGCTCATCAGGAATTTTTAATGTTGTCAACAATTATAACACTTCAAAATAATTATTTGAAAAATTGTGGTTTTATTTGAAATATAAGGCAACAAATGACAGTGACAGAATACTTTTTGCACATCTCTGTAGATTGAAGACCTGTTGTTATTGACCATTGGTTCAACTGATAGTGGTATTAACATTAAAATCATGTTCAATGCAGGATTGTAAAATTAAAACTGTAACCTTGGATATTTTTGGGGGGGGGGGGGGAGGTATTATTTTTTGCGAATTGTGAATTGAAAGATTTTGTGTGGGTGTGAATTTCATGGTATTAAATTTTCTATAGTAATAATTAAACAACATTTTATGTTCACCTGGTGGTAATTTTTGCATAAAGGTGAAAGAAGTGAAAATGACCCTCATGGGAAAAATTCCATGTTTACATTATAAGTTATTGAAGCCTAGGTCTGATAATCAACCATTTCCATCTTACACAGGAAATGATTTAGAGAGGTTTCTCTGTTAAAGAGGGTTTTGTTTTGACAGGTTTCCATATTGCACAGACCTCAATACACAGGTTTCATATAAACGCAGTTTAAAATAGAAAGGTTTCCATATTACGCGGGGATTTCAGTATTGATATTGTAATTTTCCCATATTTTATGTATAGTTCCTTTCAATTATTTTTTAGCAAATTTTGTAAAGTACCTTATGGGGCCTGGGTGGCTGATTGGTCTAGGTAGTTGATTTAAACTTACCTGTACAGATCACTGTATCCTTTCACCTACACGACGTGAGTTCGTGCCTGGGTTTGTACCATACAAAAACGGGTGCGTTTAACTCGCATCGAACGTGATAAGGTATGTCAATTACCTGCCCAAGGTCGGTGGTTCTCCTCGGGTTCTCCGGCTTCCTCCACCAGTAAAACTGACCGCCGCGATATGACTGAAATATTGTTGAAAGTGGCGTTAAACCCCAATCAAACAATATATTGTCAGTATAAAAGCCTAATATTAGGTTTTGTGATGTTGAAAACAAAAATGACAGCACAGTAACAAACATAATAACACATTTCTAATTGTGCAAAATTGTGCAGATTTTACACCTTTTACATTTGGTATTAGGATTGACAAAACTATATCAAGTGTTGCAAACATAATTTCGTAATACTTTGACGTCTAATTAAGTGTTGACCAGTGGATGAAATGTTAATCTTAAAAATCTAAAAGAGTTCATCTGTATGGTCATTTTTAAATACCATTGATGGACAACAATTGATTTTTTTCTCCTTTAGTTAAAACCAGAATTGTGTTTTAACAAATCATTGTATAATATCTCAACCAGAAGAATCAGCGATCAAAAGTAAAAGGGGCTGCCGCTTATCCCAACACATTTGCTCTCAAGGTCTTACTGTACGTTTCTGAATTTCTTCTTACCTTTGAAGGTGATCTATGACGAACATAATATCTCCTCATTAACTTGTGATCATTTGGTATATTGATATTCATATTCAAAGATTTTTCGCTAGTTCGTTAACAAAATATCTCATTATCTATCAAAACGTGATATTTGTGTATATATAGTATGGCTTTGCCTGTTTCAACAAGGTCTTGTCTGAATTCTGACTTACTCCTTGAAATGTACATATGGCATACCTAAATTTTCCATATTTAATTAGCATTGGTAATTTTGTATTTTTTAACGATTTCTGTCTGCCCCTCTGGTATCTTCGAATTTCTTCTACATAAAACAGGAAATATATAGATCCATGGAAATGAAACATTTCCATTATATAATCATATTTGAAATTGCTTTTGATATTACCTTCAATTCGTTCTTTTTCTTTGTGTTCTTTTATATACTTGACACAGTCTTTTTCATCGAGATTGCATGTCTTATACCGTTGTATTGTCACTTCGTATGTATCATTTTTTGGCTTTCTCAAATGCCTATCAACACGTCTTCCAACCACAGTAAACAAGTCGAAAAACTCATCAAACTCTTTTTCGGTTAGTTCTGCGTTTGTTTTATGAAATAAAATATTTCTTTCTCTTCGCATTCTTTCGACGTCATCTCCTATTTTTATTTCGTTGGGCTGTGGGTAAGCATTCCAATCTCGTGTTGGAGCCGGAATAAAGTTATCACAATATTTTACAATTTTGTATATTAAACTAAAATCAAGTTCATTAAACCCCTTGGTTCGTAAAGAATGTATTGTGTGCTTTTGAGATGAGTCTAAGTTAGAAAGTAATTTGTCATTCGTTCTTATCTGACTGTACACATCTTCTGGATTTGTCGAATCTTTCAACAAATCCTGCACAATTTCTGTGAATACCTTTTGCGCTACAATACTACATTTAGCCCAACAAACATTTCCTGGACTTGCCATCTTATTTTCGTTTGTTTTTTTTTTTTTTCGACTAGTAAAAGTATAATATTTAGGTTTTAAATGAAATGTATCACATTGTTAGATATTTAGTTCTCTTATTTCCAGCTTGCGTCTGTTTTATTCACCTGTCAACAAAACGAAAAAGTTCAGTTATAAACACAAATGCATTTATTCTCATCCTTAAGTTTATTTCCACAGACAAACTGGTATCGATATTTTGGCTTCAGCTGTATTTGTTTTTGTTAAAGAGTTATGAAATAACCACATTTTTAATTGACCGATTCAGTATTCACAAGTTTCAAATTTTTCGTTTATATTTTAGTCTTTGTGGGATGTCACATCGGCTATAACCATCTCTTTTATCAGGATTCTTCATGTAGTACATGTAATATGCATGACCGTCAAAATACCGAAAATGTAAGACACTTTCCGCATAGGCAAATGGCTTATATCTGTGTTAAGAAGCATTCACCAATTTGAGTCATGTTAAGGCGATGTACTATTTGACATGCGAAATCCGAGAGAAAAGAGCCTATTATGGGAAATTTAATCTTTTTTCTCCCCCATTGATATGGATTTAGAACAGTTTCAGAACACGACAAAAACCTAAAATAATGTTTTTAACAAGTCTAAACTTTTCACGACAGACGTCAGCAATAACTCTGAATGATTGATATTGTTAAATGTTCTTGTAAACAACTCACAAGCTAGACAATTATTCTTCTGTAGCTATTTTACTAATTTTTATGTCGAATTTCATGATAGAAAAGATGAAAATGGTGGCTTTAGAAATTAAAGAGCAAGAAAAGGAACGAAAGTCAACCACATTGGTCGGTATTTGAAACATTAAAGTGAAAACAGTTCAAATATCACTCCAATTAATGACTGATCCTAATGCAAGTATGTATAGACTTACAGCAATCGTCATGGATATTGCCAATCATAGGTAACTAGTTACTCTTAAGACAGAAGAACCAAGAAAAATGGTCGTTTCTTAAACTTTTCTTTGCTAACAAAATTCTTGACGCAATCAATTTAAGCAATATCCACCATCAAAAATCCGGCAAAATTTAAAATTCCGCCTTTTTTTAAGATCAGTCTTTACCAAGCATTTCATATACCTATACCACACCTATTGCAACCAAGATTTTCAGCTACAAACACGTATTGAAGAATTTCAGCATGGAAGACTACAAGTCTAAACCTCCGCATTGCACTTGTGAAAGTTCCCCATTCAAATATAATTCTGCCACGTGATTACTGGTGACCTAAACATTTTCGAAAACATTTCTCTAAGAAATGTGTTTGCCAGAGGGCCAAAGTTCCGTGAGCCTCAATCCATAAACTGGAATGTCAATTTCAAGATCCTTATGGATTCGGTCGAGGATTATGCAAGGCAGTTGGCGAAGCGCGAAGAAGAGGAACTAGATACCCTTTCTGAATCGGTGAAGTCTGTGCGGTCGTTAATTCAAGTACGTATTCACAAGTTAAAAAGATAAATGAATACACACGCGAAATCGGTCTTCAAAGTTCCGAGTGTTGCCAGCCATATACCGAATTACATGACAAATATGTTGTCTTACCGCCGATAAAGCCCCTAACAACATTGTTTTTGTTTGTAATTTACACTACATAGGCTGCTTGAACAAGGAATTCGGTATCGATAGTTCACTGGGTAACCCAACATATACCCAAACGACACTTACCAAAGATGAAATACTTGAAAATCATCGGTCAGTTTTGTCTTCTTTTAGAATTTCAATTCGATCTTCTTTTACTTTAATGGATTCCAAAGCTTCACAAGTGTCCATACAAGCATCATTACATTGCAGGGTCTGCCAATTGCTAAACAAAACCTCTTTCCAAGTTATTGACTGTTATTCTATCAGCAGTAAAAAATGGGCTCCAGAGTAACTGTGAAACAAGCCATTCTAGAAGTGGCGTG